>JAAAKG020217628.1:0-21939 GCA_010014905.2 Druon quercuslanigerum
AAAAACATCATTGAATTCAGTAAGTTTGAGATGAGCTTAAAAAAATTCAAAGGAATTCAGGGGAATTCAAAGGAATTCAATGAGATCCCTGAAAATGAAAAATTTAGAAGAATTTAAGAAATAAAGAATTAAAGAAATTGAAGAGAATTCCAGAGAATTTAAAAGAATTCAGGGTATATTAATAAGAATTCAGAATGAATTCCAAATTTTAAAACACTTCAAATCTTTGAAATCCTACTAATTTCTAAATTAAAAATGGACTAAAAACCACAAAAACCACAACATTTAATTGGATTGGAAAAATTTAAAAAAAAATGGAAAAAAATCCATTTTTTTCAGTAACATTTGAGTAAATTTAGAAGAATTCGATGGAAATTCAAGGGAATTCAAAGGACTTTGATGAGATCCCTGAAAATGCAGAGCGTGGTTAAGACTTTAGGATCAATTAAATAATTTTTTTATCGATTAAAATAAGTCAAAAAACATCATTGAATTCAGTAAGTTTGAAATGAGCTTAAAAAAATTCAAAGGAATTCAGGGGAATTCAAAGGAATTCAATGAGATCCCTGAAAATGAAAAATTTAGAAGAATTTAAGAAATAAAGAATTAAAGAAATTGAAGAGAATTCCAGAGAATTTAAAAGAATTCAGGGTAAATTAATTAGAATTCAGGATTAATTCAAAAAAATTTTAAACCACTTCAAATCTTTGAAACCCTACTAATTTCTAAATTAAAAATGGACTAAAAACCACAAAAAACCACAACATTTAACTGAATTGGAATTTTTTTTTTTTTAATGGAAAAAATTCATTTTTTTCAGTAACATTTGAGTAAATTTAGAAGAATTCGATGAAAATTCAAAGGAATTCAAAGGACTTTGATGAGATCCCTGAAAATGCAGAAGGTGGTTAAGACTTCAGGATCAATTAAATAATTTTTTTATCGATTAAAATAAGTCGAAAAACATCATTGAATTCAGTAAGTTTGAGATGAGCTTAAAAAAATTCAAAGGAATTCAGGGGAATTCAAAGGAATTTGATGAGATCCCTGAAAATGCAAAATTTAGAAGAATTAAAGAAATAAAGAATTAAACAAATTCAAGAGAATTCCAAAGTATCTAAAAGAATTCAGGGTAAATTAATAAGAATTTAGGGTAAATTAATAAGAATTTAGGGTAAATTAATAAGAATTTAGGGTAAATTAATAAGAATTCCGGATGAATTCAAAAAATTTTAAACCCCTTTAAATCTTTGAAACTCTACTAATTTCTAACTAAAAAATTGACAAAGAACCACAAAAAACAACATTTAAATGTATCTGAAATTTTTTTTAAAATAGTTGAAAAAATCTATTTATTTCAGTAACATTGGAGTAAATTTAGAAGATTCGATGAAAATTCAAGGTGAATTAAAAAGATTCAAATGATTTGAAAAAGTTTAAAAATACAAAGAAAAACATAATTAAATTCAGTAAGTTTGAAATGAGCTTAGAAAAATTCAAGAGAATTCAAAGGACTTCGATGAGATCCCTGAAAATGCAAAGCGTGGTTAAAAGACTTCAGGATTAATTAAATAAATTTTTTTAAATCGATTAAAATAAGTAGAATTTAGTAAATTTAGAAGAATTAAAATAATAAAGAATTAAACAAATTCAAGAGAATTCTAAAGAATTTAAAAGAATTCAGGGTATATTAATAAGAATTTAGAATGAATTCCAAATTTTAAAACACTTTAAATCTTTGAAAGCCTACTAATTTCTAACTGAAAAATTGACTAATAACCACAAAAAAACAACAAAATTTAAATGAATGGGTAAAAAATTTGTTTAAAAAATTGAAGTTCATTTATTTCAGTAACATTTGAATAAATTTAGAAGAATTCGATGAAAATTCAAGGTGAATTAAAAAGATTCAAATGATTTGAAAACAGTTTAAAAATATAAAGAAAAACATCATTGAATTCAGTAAGTTTGAAATGAGCTTAGAAAAATTCAAGGGAATTCAAATGAATTCAAAGGGATTTCATGAGATCTGTGAAGATGCAAAATTTAGAATAATTAAAGAAATATAGAATTAAACAAATTCGAGAGAATTCCAGAGAATTTAAAAGAATTTAGGTTAAATTAATAAGAATTCAGGATGAATTCAACAAAATTAAAAACATTTCAAATCTTTGAAACCCTACTAATTTCGAACTAAAAAAATTGACTATTAACCACAAAAAACAACAAAATTTAAATGAATTTAAATTTTATGAAAAATATGAATTTTTTTTTTTAAATCCATTGACTCGAGCAGAATTAAGTAAATTTAGAAAAATTGAAATAAATTTAAAAAATTCAACAGAATGCAGGTTAAATTTAAGAAAAAATTTGCAAATGTGACTAATGACAACAAAACACTTAAAAGTAATTTAAAGTAAGTGAAATTTTTGTCTTAAAAACTAGAAAAAAATCGATATATTTCAGTACAATGTGAGTGAATTTAGAATAATTTAAGGAAAATGAGAAGAAATTGATGAAATTCATTAAAAAATCCAGCTGAATTTAAACAGCAATCCAGTGAATTAAAAACACTTCAAAAATTGATCAAAAGAAATTGATGAAATGTCTAAGACTTTAAGGTTCAGATTTGAGCATAAATTAATTAATTATTTCCAAGAAAAAGGTGGAATTTTCAAACAAAAAAAATTAAAATTCAACTGCAAACAGTTGCATTTTCTACCAAATATTAAAACTTTTATGACTAAACTCGTTTTTTTTTTTAATCACTTAAATTTTTAACAAAGGAGTTTTTTCTTAAACTAAGAAAAATGAATTTTTAGTCAAGAGGGCAATTATCAACAGTTAAATTTTTAACAAAATGCTTGAATTCTTAAACTACACATAAAAAAATTCGACTTTCTATCAAATAATTGCATTTTCAATCCTAAAACGAACATTTTTTTTAAGACAGTAAAATTTTTAACCAGAAAAGTTGTATTTTTAATACAAAAGAATTAAAATTCAACTAAAAGGGATGAATTTTTTATCACTAAAAGAATTTTCAACAAAAGAGTTAAGTTTTCAAGCTGAACAATCGAATATCTTAGAAAACAGTTAAATTTAAAAAATAAAAAATGAATTTTCAACAAGAAAGTCAATTTTCAATCAAGAAAGATAAATTTCCAATAAAATAGCTGAACTTTCAAGATAAAGCGAGGCATTTTAAGCAAAATAGTTTTAAACAAATAAATAAATGTTCAATTTAAAAAGAATGCTTTAGAAAAAATAAATTAATTTTCTAATATAAAACATTAATTTTCACAAAATTAACGAATTTTAAAGCAAAAAATATGGAAATTCAACCAAAAATAGTTGTATTTTCATGCAAATACTTAAATATTCCATTCAAAATGACAAAGTTTTTAGAATAAAAAAAACTAAATTGTAAAATTTCCAACGAAATATATTTTAATTTTTATGACAAGAGAACGAATTTTAATTTTTTTTAAATTGAATTTTCAACAATAAAATTTTTGAAACTAAAAAGGTTTTAATTCGACCAAAAAATTATATTTCCAATCGATTAGTTGAATTTTCAATACCAACAACGACAGATTTTTTCAAAACAGAAAAAAACGTGAATTTCCAACAACAACAAAAAAAGATTACTTTTTTTTCAATTAAAGATAAATTTTTAACAAAATATTCAAAAAAATTTAATATAGTAGATTTGAAAGACCGAAAATTTTAAGTTTTAACAAAACAGTTGATTTTCAACCAAAAAATATTAATTTGTTACCATAAATGATCAATTTTCAGTCCAAAAGGACAAATCGTTGAATTTTCTGATAAAAAAGAATAAATCTTAATAAAAAAGTATGAAAAAAGATGAATTTTTAACCAAATCATTAAAAATTTTCCATACAACCGGTAAATTTTCCACCAAGAAAATTAATTTCCTACCGAAAAAAGGCGACGTAAATTAGGATCGTGTTAGTTTCCAGACAATACATCACAATTGATTAAGAAAAAAATTCAAATTTTATAAAAAAGGAAAAAGGGGTTCAAATTCAAAATAGACACAAAATCACACATTTGTGAGTTTTTGAAGAACAAATTAAGGGATTTCTATCTAAAATTGACAGTCAGTGGATCAAGGGAAACATTTTCAAGAAAACATTTTTTTTTTATTTCCACTCTAATACCTACACGCTAAAAGTGTTCAGTTCATCCTTCCAAAATCCACGGTAGGAACCCAAGGGTCTACTGCTAGTTTGCGCCTTTTGATCTACTTCACTATAATTTTTGCAAAAAATTGCTTATTTCTTTTTTTTTTAATTGCCGCTGTTAATTTATATTATTTAACCTTTTTCACACAAAAAAAATCTCATTAAAGCACTCAGACGCTTAAGAAAATTTTATTTAAAAAAATTTTTATTCAATCGCTCAATAATTTACACGCATAGAAAATCACTCTCTAATTTATAAACAAAACAAAAAATTGAAAATATAAAGTTCCCCCTGCAACTAAATAAAAAGGCAAGAGCAGAAAAAGGGTCTTTTTAATAAAAAAAAAAAATGTAAACCCCTAATTTCCAACCTTCCAACTCAATAAAAACGTTAAAAATAAATAAATAACTAAAATTTTCTCCCTTGAAACTCATCAACAATTTTGAAAATAAAATATTTATCCTTCCGATTTATAAACCATTGAAATAAAAATGTCCTCTTTAACTTGACAAACATCTTAAAAATATAAAATGTTCATCTGCCAAATTAAAAAAAAAAAATAAAAACTAAAATATTCTTGTTTCAAACTCAATTCAAATGTGAAAAATACAAAATTTTCCCACCTTAAACTAAATAAAAATACACAAACAAAAAAATCGTTTTCCCATTCGGAAAGAATTTAAAACCAAATTTCTTCTTTAAAAAAATACAATTACGAAATTTAAACGTTTAAATTAATAATAATTGTTCAATTGTTATTTATACATCAAAATTCCACATCTGAGAATTCAATGATGAATTGTCTTTAATTTTCAACAATTAAAAATCAACTGTTTTAATATAAAAATAGTTTGTTTTTTTCTTCAAATTTTAGCAATTAACATTTGAAGTCAACTTTTGAAAAATTGAAGAAAATTCAGCGACTGAAAATTGAAGAAAAATTAAATTTAAACGGTTGAAAATTTAAGAAAATTTAATTCTAAGCAGTTGGTTCTAATTCCACTTTCAATTTTTTTCAATTATCAATTTTCTTTCATTTTTAATAGTTCAGTTTTCAACTGTTGAAAAATAAAGAATCAATTTTGAAGAAAATTCCACTGTTTAAAATTGCAAAAAAATTTGAAAATTGTATTGTCAACAGAAGAAAGTGGCATCTGGTGAAAATTAAATTTTCTTCAATTTTCAACAGTTCAGTTTTAAACTTTTGCTTATTGATGAACATGGAAATTTAAATTAATGAAAAATTCGATTTTCTGCCATTTTTAACTGTTGAAAATTAAAGAAAATAGAAGAAAAAAATTTAATTTGTACTCATTGGTTTTGTAAAAGTTGAGTTTTCAACAGTTAAAAATTTAATTTTCAAGTTAATAAAATTTTCAGGAATTGATTTTTGTTCGAAATTTATTCTTCACTTTTTAACAGTTGAAACTTAAATTTTTGAAAATAAAATAAAATTGAGAATTTAATTTTTAACAGATGAAATTTGAATGTTCAACAATTGAATTTCCCATTTTCGTGAATTATCAACATTTATCAATTGATCTGTTGAAAACTAAAAATCTGTATACTTTCACCGGTTAAATTTTCAATCGCCTACAATTTTCAGCAGATAAGTTTTCTATTTTCTTCACTTTAAAATAGTTCAAAATTGAAGAAAATAAAAAATGAAAGAAAAAAAGTGGTTGAAAATTAAATTTTTAATTTTCTTCAATTATATAATAATATATTTTCATCCATTTTCAACAGTAAAATTTTCTTTTATTTTGAACAAATAAAAATGATGGAAAACTCAATTACTGAAAATCAAAGAAAATTTAAATTTATAAAATTACATTTTCAATTTTCAAAACGTGAAAATCAAGTGTTTTTAATAAAAAATTAGTCTTTTTCTTGATTTTTTAATCATTAATATTTGGAGAAAATTTAAAATTAATTTTTATAATACTTGAATTTTTAGCTTATCAGCTGTTGAAAACTGAGAAAAATTAAATTGTTGAAAATGGAAGAAAAATTTATTTTCAACTGTTGAAAATTAAATATTTTGCAAGTTTTTATTTTCTTCAATTTGCAACAGTTCAATTTTCAACTATTTTAAATTGACGAAAACAGAAAATTTATCTGCTAAAAATTATAGAAAATTTTAAATTTAGTTTTCAACTATCAAAAATTAAACTTCTGGTAATTGGTAACTATTAAATTTTACTCAATTTTCCATTTTGAAGTACTGGTAATTGCCGCAAATGTAAAATTTATTGTTGAAAATTCTAATTTCAATTTTCTTCAATTTGAAATTTTCTTTAATTTTCAATCGTTCAATTTCCAAGAGTTGAACATTTCATTTTTAATTCCTTCCAATTCTTTTCAAGTTTCGATTTTTAATTTTCTTCAGTTTTCAATAGTTAAAAATTAAATGGCCATCAATCTTTATTAATTTTAAACCCTTAAATTTTGATCAGTTAAAAATTTAACTTTTGAAAATTCGGTTTAAAATAAAGAAGAAATTTTATATAATTTCAATAGAAAGACTGTTCAAACAAATTTAACTGCTGAAAATAACAAATTAAATTGTTAAAAATTTTAATTTCATCTCTTGATTATTCAATTTACAATTTTCATCATTCATTAATTTAAAAAAATTAAAAATTCAATTTTCATCAATTTTTATCAATTTTTGATCAGTTAAAAATATTAAACTCAATTAAAAAAAGAGAAAAAAGTAATTTTTAATTGAAATAAGTTTAAAAAAAGTGTAAAATCCACACTTTTTTGTATAAATTTTAACTGCTTAAGATAGAAAATTAAATAGTTGAAAATTTAAATTTCATCTGTTGATTATTCAATTTATAATTTTCATCAAGTTTCATTAATTTATAAAAATTAAAAATTCAATTTTCATCAATTTTTATCAATTTTTGAACAGTTAAATTTTGATCAGTTAAAAATTTAAAACTCAATTAGAAAAGAAGAGAAAAAAAAAGATCTTTAATTGAAACAAGTTTTTAAAAAAAGTGTAAATCCACACATAATTTAATAAAATTCAACTACTAAGATAGAAAATTAAATAATTGAAAATTTAAATTTCATCTGTTAATTATTCAATTTATAATTTTCATCAATGTTCATTAATTTATAAAAATTCAATTTTTATCCATTTTTATCAATTTTTGAACGTTTAAATTTTGATCAGTTAAAAATTTAAAACTCAATTAAAAAAAGAACAGAAAAAAAGCGATTTTTAATTGAAGCAAGTTAAAAAAAAAGGTGTATAATCCACAAATTTAACATTACACTTAAATAACTAATCATTTGAATCCATAAAAGAAAGAAAAAATATTCGTTGTCTCACACCTCCCAACCTAATAATTAAATAAAGAACCATTGAAAAAAAAAAAACAGAAAACCAAACAATAGTTACCTAAGTTTATTCTTCAAATTGGCAACTTCACGCGTAAGAACTTCATGCGACTCGAGCATATCATCCATCTCCCTCTGGGCCTTCCTCTTGAGCGCCTTGTGCCTGCTAATCTCCTCCTCCGACTCGTCCAACTGCCTCTTCAAACTCTTCATTCTCGTGTTCACCTTCTCCATCTGCTCCTTGTACTGGTCCGCATTCCGTCTCTCGTCCTCCAACTGTAGACTCAACTCCTTCAGCTTCTTGTCCAACTTTCTGTTGATCTTCTGCTGGGCAAATCTCTCCTTCGCCTCCGTCTCCAACTGCTCGTCCAAATTATTAATCTTCGACTCGAGTGCCTGAATTGTCGCCTTGGTCTTGGCACGCTGTGCTGTCTCCAATTCCGCCAATTTTGCCTTCAATTCCTTATTCTGCCTTTCCAGCAACATCCTCTGCGACTCCAATTTCTGGGTCGTCGAACGTTCCGTGCCGAGATCCGTGGTCAACTGCTCCACCGTTATCTGTCCCTTGCGCGCCCGATCCATCAAAATTTCACTGTTGGACTGCTCCTCCTCGAGTTCCTCCTCGAGAGTAGCGATTCTCGCCTCGAGTCGTCGCTTCTCGTCCAGCATCAACGTGCCCTTATTCACATTATTGTTCAACTCCTCCTGGAGCTCGTCGCGCTCATTCTCAGCGGCTCGTCTCGCCCGCTCGCTCCCCGTCAGATCCTCATTCGACTGCAGCAGTTCCGCCTCGAGACTCTTCACCTTGCGCTCCGTTTCCTTCGAGGCCGCGGCCAATTCGTCCCGAGCCGCTCGCGCCTCCTCCGTCTCGCGCGTACAGTCCTTAATCTGCGTCTGCAGCTTCTTCAGCTGCTTGAGCGCGTCCTCCTTCACCTTGTTGTGCATCTCGAGCTGTTGCTCAATGTCCTTGTAGTCCGCCTCCATCTTCTTACGCTGGGCAATCGCCGCAGCGCGCTGCTTCCTCTCGTCCTCTAATTCCGCCTCCAAATCACGCAACTGCTTCACCAAACCGCGCCTCTTCTCCTCCGCCTGTTCCTCCTTCGCCTGCAGATCCCGCTCAAATTGCGCCCTCAACGCCTGCATATTCACCTCGAGTCGCAATTTCGCGTCTTCCGTTATCTGCAGCTCGTCCTCCAACTCCTCGGTCTGCGTCTTCTGCTCGGCCAACTGCGACTCGAGGGCACGTTTCGCCTTCTCGAGCTCGTGCACATTCTTGTCGGCCGTTCCCTGATTATTCACGAGTTCGTCCAACTCCGCCTGGAGGCCGCGTCTGCCTCGCTCGAGCTCCTCCACCTTCTCATTCAGATCGTCGAGCTCGCGCGTCAACGAGAGCACTCGCGTCTCCTTTTCGCGCGCCTCACGCTCCGCCGCGTCCCTCTGCTCGGCATACTGCTCCGACACCGCCTTCTCCTCCAAAAGCACCTTGTCGAAATTCTTCTGCTTCTTCTCCAACTCAATCACCTTGCCTCGCTGCACTTCCAGCTCAATTGTACTGTCCTCCAACTCCGCCTGGATCTTCTTCTTCGACTTGTCGAGCTTGTCATTGGCCGCCTGGAGCTCCTCCACCTGTCTCTGCAGCGCCTCAATGTCCTTCATGCATCGCTTTCTCGCCTCCTCGAGAGCGGCCGCTGACTCTGATTCCTCGTCGGCGCGCTTCTTCGCCTCTGTCAGCTGAATATTGAGACTCGCTACCTGCTTCTCGAGAGTCCGCTTCGCCTCCTCCTCCTCCTCGAGCTGATCATGCAGCGTGTCCTTCTCGCTCTCGAGAGCCCGGAGTTTCGAGCTGAGAGCCAGCTTTTGCCGCGTTTCTTCCTCGAGTTGTTGCTGAAGTTCCGTAAACTGCGACTCACACGTGGCCGAGGCTTTCACGGCTGCCGACGCTTTCAATTCGGCGGCTTCCAACTGCTGCGAAACACTCTCAGCTTCCTGCTGGAGCTTGACAACCTTCTCCGCCAATTCCAGCTTGACTCGCTCAATCTCAACAAGTTTCGCATTCACCTCCACCAGCTGTTGCTCCGCCTGTTTGCGCCTACGATCAGATTCCTGCCGACTTGCACTCACCGATCGTAATTCAGTCGCCATGTCGGCATTCTCGGCTTCCAAGGTTCCCTTCGCCTTCTCCAGAGCCGCCTTCGCCTTCTTCAGGGCATCCATCTGCTCATTGATGACCGTCAACTCTTGCGTGTGCTTGTGACGCATGTCCGCCAAGGTAGCCTCATGCACCGATGTCTCATCCTCGAGATTCTTCTTCAGGGTCGCCACTTCCTGCTCGCGCTTGCTGCGCAATTCCTGCTGAGCGGCCGTCACATCCAACGAGTCGAGAAGCTCATTCTTGAGCGCCTCCAATTCCTCGTTCAAGTCACGCTTCAATTTCTCCGCTTTGCCACGAGCCATCTTCTCCGCCTCGAGATCTTCCTGAAGCTCGGCAAGCTGCGACTCCAATTCCCGGAGAGCCTTCTGCGCCTGAGCCTTAGCGGCACTTTCCTCGTCGATTTTCGTCATCACCTGGGTCAACTCTTCCTCGCGCTTGCCCAACTGCAACTGCAACTCCTCCACCTGGGCCTTTCTCTCCGAAATCTGCTCCTTCAGATCCGAGACCTCGGTCTCTACCTTTCTCTTGGAGCGATCCACCTCCTGTCGCTGCTGATGATCCTTGAGCAGGCGCTCCTCCAAATCCACAATGGTAGCCTCATGCTTCACCTTCAATTTCGCGAGATGCTTCGCTTTCTCCTCCTCCTCGGCGAGGGCCTGCGACAGGTCATTGGCTCGCTCCTCGAGCAGCTTCTTCTCCTTGAGCAGCTTCTGATTCGTGTCGTCCGAGAGCGCGAGATCCTCCTCGAGTTTCTTCAACTTTCCGTCACACTGCACCTTCTCCAACTGCAACTTTTGCCTCGCTCCCTCCTCCTCCTCCAACTGCTCCTCCAAATCACTAATGTTCAACTGCAACTTCTTCTTCTCCTGTATCAGCGCGGTACTTCGCTCCTCCTCCTCCTCAATTCTCGCCTCCAAATCGTGAAGAATCTCCTCGAGCTCCTGCTTGCGGGCCGCCAGTCTTGCCCGCATTTCCTCAGCTTCCGCGCACAGCTCTACCTCCGCCTGCAACTGTTCTGCAAGCATTGTCTTCTCCTCGATCGCCTGCTGATACTTGCGCTCGTACTCGTTCGCATTGTGCACCTGATTCTCCAATTTGTCGCGAATCTGCTTAAGTTCATCCTCCTTCTGCGTGAGTTTCTCCTCCTGCTTGGTCACCTCGAGGAGTGGCTTCACTTTCGTGTACAAACGCCACCACTGCCAATTGCGCAGCTTCAGGTAGGCAGCGCAGTTTCTCTGAATTATGCGGATCGCGTTCAACTGCTGGAGACGCTTTTGGTAATTGCGTCGTGCCAGGAAGCCACGACAGAATGCTTGGAAGTTGACTATCAGGTCCGTTATCTTGTAGTCGCGCTCCTCTTCGAGATGGGCCAAAACTCCGGCTCGGAAGAAAATTTTCGACTGTCCGACGCGGTATAAATTCGGGTCGAGTTCCAGTGCTTGTATCTGGAGACAACGAAAGAAATTATTCACAGTTTTGTTGGCAAATTATAAGGACAGGAATGAAATTCAAATTCATTTAACGGTTCAGCATTTAGCCTTATTTATGAAATTTTATAGTTCATTTATCAAATAAAGTAAAAAAATAATTCATACAGTTTGAAGAGAATAATTTACTATTTTAATAACGGTCAGTTGTCCTTGCATAGTTCTCCATAGTACAATATTTCATAATACATGCTTTGAAAAGTTTTCCATTTTTTTATAGCGAAAACTAAAAACACCCATATTTTAAATTTAAAAGACCAACTTTCATTTAATTAAATTGTTTTTTAATAAAGTTTTATCGGTTCAAGTTCCTTCTCTTTGATTAAAAATTGGTCTTTTACTTGTTTTTGTTTTACTTTTGATTGAAAACAGATCTTTATTTATTTTGAATATTACACCATTATTTCAAAATTTCTCGTTTTCGGTTGAATTCAATGGCCTTCATTTTAAAATACTTTTTTTATTTATTGAAATATCAACTATTACGTTTTACATTGTTTGTTGCAGATCGATCAGATTAAACTCTTTAGTTTAAAAATGAACCTTTTTAGATGAAAAATCACGTATTTTATTAAAAATTCGTCTCTTTCGTGTCAAAATTAATATTTTATATTGAAAAATCATTTCTAGTTTTAAAAATTCTGTTTTCTGTTCTTGAAAATTGATCTTTTTAGTTGAAAATTCGATTATGTGTTAGAAAATTGACTTATTTAAGAAAAAATTCTACGTACTTGCAATTTCATTTCGTGGGTTAAAAAATTAGCTACTTTATTAAAAACATCTTGTTGGTTCGTTAAAAATTAATTTTTTACTTAAAAACTCGATTTTTTGCTGTTTTAAAAATACACATTTTTTGCTTGAAATTTAGTTATTTTGTTCACATCTGAAAATGGAACTATTTCATTTTTTGTTACAATTTAATTTTTACTTGCAAATTCATTTTTTTCGATAAGAATTTAACTATTTTATTGAATTTTTTTAAAGTTATAATTTCTCAATAAAAAAATCGAGTATTTCGTTCAATACTTTTCATTTTCGTCCAAATTGAACTGTCTTTTTTTTTAATTTAATATTATACATTTTTTTGGTTGGAATATCAACTATTACATTTTACATTTACGTTTAAAGTTGATTATTTTGATTGATTTTTCAATTGACTATTTTCATGAAAATCAGTTTTTTTTCGTTAAAAATTGAACTTGTCCGTTTTTGGTTAATAATTCGCCTCTTTTACTTTAAAAATCAAACTTTTTAAATGAAAATTCATGCATTTTATTGAAAATTCGTATATTTTGTTTGAAAATTAATATTTTAGATTGAAAATGCATTTCCAGGTTGAAAATGTGACTAATTTTTTAAAAAAATTCTTTCCTCTTTCCTTGAAAATTTACTTTTTATAAGAAAATTATTTTCCGTGTTTAGAAATGTATGTATTTTGGTTAAAAAATCAATTAGGTTGATTAAAAATTTAAATAATTATTCAAACATAGTTTTTTCGTTAATAATCATTTGTTTAGTTAAAAACTCACTTTTTTAGTAAAAAATTAACCTTGATGTTTGAAAGCGCACCTTTTTTGATTGTAAAGTTATTATTTTTGGTTGAAAATTTAATTATTTTGTTGAAAACTGCTTTGTTTTTTTTTTGTTCAAAATTATTTTTGAAACTGAAAATTAAACTATTTAATTTTTTATTACAATTTTTTTTATTTGTGTTGCAAGTTCATTTTTGTCGATTAAAATTTAACTATAATATTGAAAGTTTGTTGTTTTTTTTTGTTTTTTTTTTGAAAATAAATTTTTGAACTTAAAAACTGAGTGTTTCATTCAATACTTTTCATTTTTGTCTAAATTTAACTGTTTTTTTATTGCTCTTTTATATTTTATTGCTTTTTATATTTGACCGAAAATTTGACTATTCCATTTTTGGGTGAAAATCTTTTCTTTTTTAATTGAAAATTCACTTCTTTTATAAAATATTTTCAAATTCTTTAAAAAAAATAGTATATGTTAGACACAAATAATATTTAAAAATTAATCAAAAGCCTTATGAATGTATCATTTTTAAGTTATTTTGTAAATTGAAAATAATTTATAAAGTTTCAATTGGGCGTGTTTTCGAATGTTCAAATATTAAAGACTCCAATTAAAACAATTTTAATTTATTAACGTTAAAATCTCGAAATTCTAAAATTGACAACTGATTCCGAATCGTCCAATTATTATTGAACAAAAAATATTAATATTTTGATATAAAACACACAAAAACCATACAGTTGAATGTAGACAAAAATCCGACATTTCGTACCAAAATGACGTTGCAAATAGCCCATTAATTTAAAACAAAATATAACAAATATAATTTGAAGCCTGTTTTATTTTTGAGATTTAAAATTTAAAGTTCTTTTGTGTTTTTCTTTAAAAAAAGGACACTTTTCAAATAATGTGTACTAAAAAGGTTTAAATTCTAACAATTAGCTGAATTTATATAATTAAATAAAATCGTATGACCAAAAAAAAGCACTTTATCATTAATGACAATAACAGTCGAAGAAATATCTTAGTGTCGATAAACTCCAATCACTGAATTTTTAATTAAAAAATATAGATAATAATAGTCAATTGTCAAAGTTGACGAAATATTTTGAAAATCGAAAATAAATAAAGAAATAAATAATAATTCAAACACCTTACCATCTTTTCACAAGCTTTCTTGCCGTCCATGAACCCTTTCGGAATGACATTCGGCGTCAGGAGCTCATAACGCTGACGGAACTCCTGGAAGGGAATCCTATTCGGGAATCCCTGTCGACAGATACGTATTCCCTCCAACACTCCATTACACCTGAGCTGATCAAGGACCAGGGGCGCGTCAATTTTCCCCGCCCGTTTCTCATGATTCGGAATAATACACCTGACAAAATTCGGATTCGTATTCCTCAGAGTGACCATCAGCTTGGCGAGCTGCTCCTTGTAGAGTTGCGAGACGGTACGGAACATACCCTTGCGGGTCCTCGCGCCAAATTGCGTGTCCGTCAGGGCCTGCTGCGCCATTCCCACAATCTCCGCGTCCTTCCAAATATGACAGACAAAGGCATCCTGCGAGGCCTGCAACAGACTCACAATATTCTCGTTCAGCGGATCCATATTCTTCATCAGCCACTTGGCCGCCGAGTAGTCAACTTTGCCCGCATAATGTATTATTGCAAAGTCCGCGACACCGCGGAAATCCGTCTTCATAAATTTGGGATGAACGCTGTGCGCGCCCACCAGCTTCTCGACAAAGGTCTTGTCCGTGGCTTTCGGGAACCAGCACTCCTCATCCAACAGTGCCATTATTCCCATCGGCTTGTCAATCAGATCGATCGTCGGCTGGAGATCGAGGCCAAAGTCGATAAACTTCCACTCGATGCCCTCGCGCTGATACTCCTCCTGCTCGAGGATGAACATCGTGTGATTGAAGAGCTGCTGGAGCTTCTCGTTCGTATAATTGATGCAGAGCTGCTCAAACGAGTTGAGCTCAAAGATCTCGAATCCGGCCATATCGAGGATGCCGATAAAACTTGCGCCCTGCCGCTTCGTCCGATCGAGGGACCGATTGATACGGTTCACGAGCCAGCGGAACATACGCTCGTAGCAGGCCTTTGATATTGCCTCGACGGCAAACTCAACCTGCTCCTTCGTCTGGGCCTTGGTGACAAAGTCCCGGCCCACCTTGATCCGCGGCTTCAAGAAGGCCTTCGTCATTTCGGTGACGCTCAGACCGAGGAGGTGGGATATTTTCTGCGCCACTGTATTGTCGGGCAGAGTCGCTTGATCCGAATTACGCTCCTGGCGAAACTGCATCGATCCAAAGAGCATCACGGCCGAGACAATTCGAAAGATCGAGGAAAAGTCCTCATTTGTCATTCCCATTATGTTCATTGCTTTGACGGTCGAGAAAAATTCGGCCGCGTCGTCCATTCCCGGGACGGGGAGCGCTCCACTCGACAGGAATGGATAGAGCTTTGGATCCTCCAGAATGAATTCCTCTGTGAAAAACAATTTTTTTTTTAGTTAAGATATTTATTTTATATTTTCTCGTCAATTAAAATTCAGGCTGCTTCACAGAGTTTTTATGGGTAAACAGGGGACTACGACGACCTCCAGAGACAATAAAAATTAGAAGAAGAGGGTGTATGTAGATTTCTTAACTGCTCAAGAATATTTATGTTGAGCACTTAAAAGAGAATTTAAAGTATTTATTGTTTAAATAAATATCAAGGAAACCGTGATATAGTTAGAGAATTTAAAAAACTAAACTAAACTTGAATTTATTTTATTATTATGGTTAAAAATCGTAACTATTTGGTTAAAAATTGATCTCTTTTAGTTGAAGATTAAAACTATTTGGTTAAAAATTCATCTTTTTTGGTTAATGATTCATCATTTCAGTTGAAAAACCTTTCTTTTGCTGTTGTTGAAAACTTAATTATTTTATTTAGAATTGTTTTAACTGAAAATTTAACTCGTACATGTTCCATTTTTGGTTAAAAACTGATCTTTTTAAATTAAAAATTCAACTAATTGGTTAAAAGTTTGCCCTTTTTACCAAACAATATCATATATTTACCAATATCAAAAAAAATCCTAAAATCAAATTTAAGTTATTTTATTATTATGGTTAAAATCCGTACCTATTTACTTAAAAATTCATCCTTTTTTCGTAGAATTCAACTAATCTTGGTATAAAATTAAAATTCTTTTTGGTTGAAATATCAAATACCACGTTTTTCATTGAGAATTCACCATTTTTTGTTGTTGAAAATTCAAATAGGAACTACTTTATTAAAAATGCATTTATTTCGTTAATGATTCATTATTTTAGATGAAAAACCTTTTTTTGTAGTTGTTGAAAACTTTATTACTATGTTTAAATCTTAATCTTTTTTAGTTCAAAATTCAATTAATTGGTTAAAAGTTTGCCCTTTTTTGTTTAAATTTCCATTATTTCGTTGAAAATTAATGTATTTTGTTGAAAAAACGTATTTTTGTGTGGAAAATTAATATTCTTGTTTGAAAATTTATTTTTTTCGTTAAAAATTCAACTGATCCAGTTGAATATACCATCACTTTAACGAAAAATTCATCTTTTTTATTAAAATTCAACTATTTTAATTAAACGTTAATCAAAATAGTTGAAAATTCATCACTTTGATTGAAAATGTTTTCAACTATTCCTTTTATGGTTAAAAATGTATCTTTTTTTAGTTTTAAATTCATCTATCTGGTTAAAAATTTGTCTTGTTTAGTTCAAAATTCATCTATTTCATTAAAAATTTACGTATACTTTGTTAAAAATTCGTATATTTTGGTAGAAAATTTATATTTTTAGTTGTACATTCATATATTTAGTTAAAAATTAAACTTTTTTAGTTCAAGATTTATCGTCTTTGTTGTAAATTCACTTTAACTATTCCACTTTTTGAGGAACATTTATCTTTTTTGATAGAAATTTAATCTTTTTCGTTAAAAAAGGTTTTGTTTTGTAAAAAATTTACCTATTTTTTGTTTTGTTTTAAGAACAATTTATCGTTTTAATTTAAAATTCCACTATTCAGTGTGATTAAAAACTAATTTATTTAGCTGAATATTCATTTTTCTAACTGAAGGTGTAACCTTTTCATTTTTCCTTGAAAATTAATTTATATTTTTAGTTGAAAATTAATTAATTTTTCTAAGAACTCGTTTTTTTATTTAAAATTTACTTTTCTAACTGCAAAGTAAACTATTATAGTTTCGGTTTTTAAATTTATCTTTTCTTAGTTGGAAATTTATATATTTTATTGAAACTGTTTTTTGTTTGTTTTTTTGTTGTTAGAAAATTCGTCTTTTGTGTTTAAAATTGAATCTTTTGTTGAAAATTCGTCCTTTTTGATATAAAATTAATCTTCTTGGTTGAAAATTAATCCTTTTAGTTGAAAATTAAAAAATTTCTTTAAAAATGCCAAAATTTGTTATAAAATTTAAATATTTGGTAAGAAATTAAACTTTTTTGCAGAAAACTAGTTTTTTTCTCTCTTAAAAATTAACTCTCCTCAATAGAAATGAAACGACAGTTTTTTATTTTAAAAAAATACATATCTTGCGTTTAAATATCAACTATTATATTTTTTAGTGAAAATTAGTATTTTCACATTAAAAATTCAACTGTTTTGTAAAAAAAAATAATGTATTTAGTTTAAAAATTCAACAATTTGGTGAAAAGATTAATCTACTTTGTGAAAAAAGTAGTTTACTTTTGAATGAAAATTAATTTTTTCTTTAAATAAAAATTGTAGCATTCCATTTTTGGTTAAAATTTTATTTTTTCTAGTTTAAAAACTCGATTGTTTAGTTCAAAAATGTATGTTATTGGTTGAGAATTCATCTTTTTTGTTAGAACATTTCTCTTTTCAGTTAAGAATTCATATTTTTAATTTATAACTTGTTGAAAATTCGTCTTTCTTGGTAAAAAAAATAAACTATTCAAATTTTGGGTTTGAAAGTAATGTATTTTTTTGAAAAACATATATCTTTTGATAACAATTCATCGTTTTTTATGCAAATTTAGATTTTCCGGGTAAAAATGCAACAGAATGTATAAAAAATAATCGGTTTTAGTGTAATATTAGAGTATTCGAAATCTGACAATTAAAACTGTAACGTTGAAAGTTTATTTAAAAAATTTTTTTTTTACTTTAAATTTATAATTACTGATTCCAAATAGAAAGTAAGACATTTCTGAATATTAATTCTCAACGATTCCATTTTTTTAAAATTAACGCTTCTTGAATTAAAATGTAAATTTTTTTCCTTTGAAATTGTTTAAAAATACTTTAAAAAGCTTCGAAATTTTATTTAAAGAATCTTGAGAAATCTAGAAGTTTTTTTTACATTTTTCAAATTTAATATTATTTTTGAAATTTTTTACAACTTCTGAATATTTTAAAAATAAATGAACTGAACTAGACTGTTCAAACTACTTAATGGGAAATTTAAATAATTTGTTGCAAATTCGTCCTTTTTTGGTAAAAAATAAATCTTTTTGGTTGAAAATTTAAAAATTTCTTTCAAAATGCCAAAATTTGGTATAGAATTCAAATATTTGATAAAAAACTAAACTGCTTTGTATAAAATTCCTTTTTTTCTTCTTAAAAATTACCTCTCTCCAATAAAAAATTCTTTTTAAATGTCTAGTAATGAAGAAAAAGATTTAAAAAAATCAGTCAAATAAAATGCTGACGAAATTCGGATTTTTTTGTTATATTATACAGTTGTTTATTAGGAAATTTTTGTTTTTGTATTTAAATATCACCTATTATATTTTTTAGTGAAAATTAGTATTTTCAGGTTGAAAATTCAACTACTTTTTAAAAAACTTTTTCATTTAGTTTAAAAATTCAAAAATTTGGTAAAAAAATTTGATCTACTTTGTAAAAAAAAGTAGCTTACTTTTGATTTAAAATTAATTTTTTTTTTAAATAATAATTCAACTGTTCCATTGTTGGTTAAATATTGATTTTTTCTATTTTAAAAATTCCATTATTAGGTTTAAAAATGTACATAATTTGTTGAGAATTCATCTGTTTTGCTCAAACATTTTTCTTTTAAGTTAAAAATTCATATTTTTGAATAAAAATTTAACTATTTGGTGGAAAATTCATCTGTTTTTTCTTGAAACTTCGTCTTTGTTGGTTAAAAATTAAAATGTTTTAAAACTGATGTATTTTGTTGGAAATTTGTATGTCCTGGTAGAAAATCAATCTTCTTGGTTGAAAATTCAACTATTTGGTGAAAAATATATACCTTTCGTAACCAATTCATCTTTTTGGTAGAATATCAATTTTTATTTTTACAAAATAAATTTTTTTTTTGAAAATTACTCCTTTTTAGTTAAGGATTCAAGTATTTCGTTAAAAATTCGTCTTTTTTCGTTATATAAAACTGTTTTTTTTTTATTTTAAAAGATGCATAAATGTGGATTTAAATATTAACTATTATATTTTTTGGTGAATATTAGTATTTGCAGGTTTAAAACTCAACTTTTTTGTAGAGAAGTTAAATGTTTGGCTTGAAAATTCAACAATTTGGTAAAAAATTCAACTGTTTTGTCAACATTTACGTAGTTTGTTAGGATTTCACAATTTCGCTAGAAAATTCGTATTTCTTAGAAAAAATTGTAATGCTTGGTTAAAAACTAAAGCATTTTGTTAAATATTTGTTTTTTTTCTGGTCAGAAAATCAACTTTTTGAATAAAATTAGTTGTTTATTGTTAAAAATTCGTATTTTCTAGTTGAAAATTAATCTTTTTGGTTGAATATTCAACTATTTGGGGGAAAACTTATGTCCTTTGTTAACAAATCGTTTTTTTTTTTTTTGAAGAAAATAAATTTTTTGTTTAAAAATACAACTGTATTGTTAAAAATTAATCTTTTTTAGTTGAGGATTCAAGTATTTCGTTGAAAAGTCGTCTTTTTTGGTTATATTTAACTGTTTTTTTTATCTTAAAAAATGCATAAATTTGGGTTTAAATATGAAATATTACATTTTTTTTCAACATTGGTATTAGCGAATTCAAAATTTAACTTTTTTATAGAGAATCTATCTGATTGGCTTGAAAATTGAACAATTTGGTGAAAAATTAAACTGTTTTGTAGAAAAGTTGTTTACTTTTTATTGAAAATGGTTTTTTTTTAATAAAAAATAACTGTTCCATTTTTCATTGAAAACTTATCTAACTTAAAAAAATTGCTTTAACTAAACATTTAATTATTCCATTTTTTATGTGAAAATTAAACTTTTTTTTTTGAAAATTCAACTATTTCGCATAAAATTCCTAAATTTTATGAAAAAACGTATTTCTTGGTCAAAAGTCAATTGTTTGATTAAAAAACTGATATATTTTGTTAAATATTCGTCTTTTTTGGTCTTTTTTGGTAGAAAGACAATTTTCTTTGTTACAAAATAAATCTTTTCATTTGAAAATTAATATTGTTTAGTTTTTGGATTCAAGTATTTCGCTGAAAATTCGTACTTTTTAAATATATTTAACTGTTTTTTATCTAAAAAAAAAATATAAATTTGGGTTTAACTACTATTAAATTTTTGGTAAATATTAATATTTTCAGGTTGAAAATTCAACGTTTTCGTAAAAAAATTCAACTGTTTAGTAGAAAACTCGCTAAATTTCTATTAAAAATGATTTTTTTTCTAAATAAAATAATAACTATTCCATTTTTGATTAAAAACTTTTCTAACTAATCTAACTTTTTTTTTTTTCTTTAACTGAAAATTTAAATATTCCATTTATTGTTTGAAAATTAAACTTTTTTTGTTTAAAAATTCATGTATTTTGTTGAAAAACGTCTTTTTTGGCAGAAAATTCAACTTTTTGTTAAAAACTGACATATTTTGTTGCAAATTCGGATTTTTCGGTAGATAATTATTCTTCTTTGTTAAAAATTTAACTATTTTTGTACTTTGTAATTTATTTATTAGGCCATTGGTTAGAAAATAAAAGCATTCCGCTAACAATTCAAGTTTTTTGTAAAAAATCAATTTTTTATTTACAAAATAAAACTGTTTATTTGAAAATTAATTTATTTCACTTAAGGATTCAAGCATTTCGTTAGAAATTCATCCTATTTGGTTACATTCAACTGTTTTTTTTTATTTTAAAAAATATATAAATTTGGGTCTATATACCAAAATATTAATTTTTTTGGTAAATATTAGTATTTGCAGGTTGAAAATTAAACTCTTTTGTAGAGAACTCGTTAAATTTTTAGTGAAAATTATTTTTTTCAAATGAAATGATAACTATTCCATTTTTGTTAAAAAACTTATTTAACTTATATAATTTTTTTTAATTGCTATAACTGAAACGTTAAATATTCCATTTTTTGTTTGAAAATTAAACTTTTTTTTTGAAAATTCATGTATTTTCTTGAAAATCGTATTTTTTTGTAGAAAATTCAACTGCTGATTAAAAACTGTTGTATTTTGTTCAAAATTCATATATTCCTGTATATAATTATTCTTCTTGTTTAAAATTTTAACTATTTTTATAATTTGTAATTTATTTATTAAGTCTTTGGTTAAGTCTTATGTTAACAAATCGTCTTTTTTTGTAGAAAATCAATTTTTTTTACAAAATAAAACTGTTTATTAACTCTTTATATTTTTCATTATTATTTTTATTATATTTATAACTTCTCTTTATACAGAAAAAAAATTATCAGTTGAATATAATCATTTAAAAAATGTTTATTCATTACTTTAATAATATTAATTTTTTTTTCCATTGGAAATGAAAAATTTTTCAAAGAAACTACAAATTATAAAAATAAAAAAGAATTATGTCAGATATATATTTTAGATTCTATTAGTATTTTCAAGTTTGAAAATTCAAATTTTTTCGGGCATTTGTCTGTTTGTCCTCGAAACAATGTTTAGCAAATAAAAGAACAAATTTAAAAAAAAATTTCTTGAGAAAAAGTAAAGAAATAGTGAAATTATCGGGAAATTGTGAAAAAATAGTGACACATTTCGGGAAAATTTTCAAAATAGGGAACTTTTAGGGGAAAAACTCTGTGAAGCCTGAAAATATAAGCCGAAAAATATAATTAATAATTAATGTTAGATGTTAATTTTGTTTGTCTACTGGTCCATATCAATATTATTAAAATATTGATAAATCTTAAGATTGTGAAAAA
>JAAAKG020217639.1:0-21939 GCA_010014905.2 Druon quercuslanigerum
AACAATATTGATATAGACCAGTAGACAAACAAAATTAACATCTAATATTATTTAATAAATATTCCCTGGTCAACAACACTAAGATCAACAATAACAAAATAGTTAAATTTTAAGTTAAAAAGATTCTTTGTTAAATACAAACAAACTTTGTTGTTAAAGATATGAATTTTTAAATAAAATGATAAATCTTCAATTTTTACTGAAGTAGTTGAATTATTACTATTAAAAAACGTAAGAAAAATTGAAATCGTTATATTTTAGTTAAATAACATAATTTTGAACAATATACAATGAGTCTCCAATCAAGAAAATAATTTTTGTTATAATTTAAAACAAGTTTTACTTAATCAATGTAATTCTCAATTAAAAATAAATCTTTAACTGAAATAGCTAAATTTTTAGTTGAAAAAATTAATTTTAATTTAAAAAAACAGATTTTCAGCAAAAAAAATTAATTTTCGAATAATGTGAAGAAACTTTAACTTTTAGCAAAGTAGTTTAAATATTAATTTAAAAAATTAAGTTTTGACAAAAAAAATAAATAGTTACATTTTCAGTTAATAAACTCGATTTTAAAGAAAAAATTATTTTTCAACAAATTAGACCTAGAAAATTATCCTGATCCATACAAGGAATAATATATTTTTTCTTTTGATTTTTTTATCTTTTTTCTCTTTTTGTTTACTTTTTTGAATGCAAATTGTTTCTAATACATAAAATACTACCTTATGTTGATAATTAGATGTTTCCATAAATTTTTCAAACCATTTTTTATAATTGTCATCAAATTTTCTCTTAGAATAAGGATAGAAAGTCGTTAATTATTGTTAATAAGAATAATATTTTTATTAATTTATTATTACTGTTAATAATATTATCTGAATGATGTTAGAAATTGCGTTTTTTCTGACATTTTTAACTCTCTGCCAAACTTCTACTTGCAGTGACTAATAAATAACTAAATTTAGCGAAAATAAAATTTTAAACAAATTATTATTGTCTATAACTATCTAATAATTTAATAATTTTAGGTACTTGAGGTTGTAAACATTTTGTTTTGAATTATTACAATAAGCTTATTACAAAGCGTGAAACAACATTTTGTTTATAATTAAAAAGGCAAGGCAAAAGTGGACAAAAAATAAATTTTTTTTGAAAAAAACCGCAACCATTTGGTATTAATATAAATGAATATAGTTGTTAAAAATAATAATTTGTTTAAACAATTATTTTTGCTTAATTTAAATAATTATTAAGTCACCTGAAGTAAAAAATAGACAAATAATTACAAATTTTAGATAAAAACAAAACTATTACCATTAAGCAAAGAGAATATTATTACCAATTTTAATGATTTGTTTAAATAATTATTTTTGTTGACTGGAACTAATTATTACGTCAATCTAACACAAAAGTAGACAAAGAGTTTAAAAGATCAGAAAATACTGCAATTATCTCGTAGTAACATAGAAGAAGATAGCCGTAAATAATATTAATTTGTTTAAACAATTATTATTAAAAAGTTACATCAAATAAGCAGATTAATTTTTACTGCATTAATTTAATTTTCAATAAAAAAATCAATCTTTAACTGGAATTGCGAAATTTTTAGTAGAAAACAATAATTTTTAAATAACGTGAAGAATCTTCAACTTGCAGCCAAGCAGTCAAAGAACTCAATTTTAAACAAAGAAAAAATCAATTATCACCAAATTACACTTGGAAATTTGTTCTGATCAACATAAAAAAATAATCTATTTTTTCTTTTGGTTAAAAAAAATTATATTTATAGGTGGCGTAAGTCTAATGAAGTATAGCACGTATTTCCCACAAGAAAAAAAATTATTAATTTTATTCAGAATAGTCAATATTCGTTTAATCAAATTAAAACTTAACTTTTATTTTCAAAATTAGCCATAGAATACGAATAAAATATTACTTTTTAAATATCACCCCCATAAGTCCACTTTATAAAGTCTTAAAAAAATCCATAAATGAAAAAATGGGGTTTGCGAGTTTTTCGCGCTAATTATAACTTTTTTGCGGTTTTATTATTGCAGATTGTCTTTTAGAATAGAGATAGAAAGCGCAGTTAAAAAAATATATTTTTTGTCTATTATTCAATTAGAGAAAAGTAAAAATAATTAATGTTAACAAACATAATTTTTTAAACAATTTATTATTATTGTTAATAATTCTCTTTCTGAATAATGGTAGCAAGTTGCGGTTTTTCTTGGATTTTCTAAATATTAGTTTACTTTTCACGTAGGAGGAGTTTATGATAAATTTAATTAACAACAAGAATTTTTTAAATAAATAATTATTGTTTATGACTATCTTTATCTGTATTAACGCCAATTACTTACGGTTTTATCTGGAATTTTTTACTTTTTTCCCTCTTTTTACTCAGTGAGGTAATGAATAATGAAAGTTAACAAAAAAAGTTGTTTAAACAATTTGTTATTGTTTATAATTATCTTGTCTTAGATAAGTGTTATAAACTTGCGTTTTTATGTGTTTAACGTTGCTTTGTTATATTAGTTATAAACAAATTATGAATAAAACAGTCGACAGAATAATTAATAATATATTAATAATAGTATCTAAGATATTTTTTGTTTAAATTATAATTAATATCAATTATTTGTTCCTATCTATTGAGTAAAAGAAAAACTGAAAAAGTGAGAGAAAACTGCCATTTGCTAACATTATTTTTGAAGAATATAGTTATTAAAAATAATAAATTGTTTAAAAATTTATGTTTCTTAGATTCAATTAATTATTATATCACTGAGTAAAAAGTGGACAAAAAATATGAATTTCAGAAAAAGTCCCAACCATCTGTTAGCAATATAGGAGAAGATAATTAAAAAGAATAATAACTTGTTTAAACAATTTTGTTCGGTCTAATAAATTAATTATTACCTCGCTCTAAATCAAAAAGTTGTCAAAAAGTAAAAAACTTTTAAAAACCTTACTATCTAGCATTAATAAAGAAGAAGATAGTTATAAACCAATAAAATTTATTTAAAAAATTATTTTTAATAAATCTTATCCATTATTACAACACTTTCACTGAAAAGTGAAGAAAAAGTTGAAAAAGAAAGACAAAACTGCAGCTTTCTACAAATTATTTCGGCTGGGTATCAATACTACACATATCGAATCTACACATTGCGTGTAGAGTTTAAATGATGGTGGTCAACTCTACACATTAAACTCTACACATTAAAGTATACACATTAAACTCTACACATTAAAGTCTACACATTACTGTCTACACATTGAAACGTTTCTCTTTCAAAAAATAGCGAAAACTCATTCAAATTTGGCATGAATAATTGTTGATAGGACCCGTAGATTTTATTTTAATTGTAAAAAATAACATTCAAGTATTTTCAGATTGGAAAATAATCAATTTTTTCAAGAATAATTTTTTGCATATAAACATAAAAAAAATTAAATCATTAAATTCAATAATGTTTTTTAGTAGAGAAGCAGGGACTAAAAGTGTTAATCTGGTTCTGATTTTTTCTAAATTTGTAGTTAAATATTTAATATGGTTGTGTATATGTTTGATTTCCAATTCCCTTAACTGTCTTTTAACATTTTCAGAAATATCTAATAATTTTCTCTTACGCGAATTACTTGTATTGTACATATGTATCGCCTTAAAATCAGAAATGCAATTAGAAATGTTATTAGGATGTACCTTATTAGTTAAATAATAATTTTTAATAATGACTATCTTGTCTTCTAAAAAACTATGTATCAATTATTTTTAATCTTCTATTTTTAATTTTTAGATTCTTTTATATCTGAAGAGGAAACATGTCATGTTTCGAAACTTTATATGATTCATACGTTTTAATTACGTTTTATGCACTAAATATACAATAATAAAAAACCATTTTGTCTGGAGTTGGTCGATTTTACTATTATACATATACATATATATGCATATATATACGTATATATGCATATATATACATATACATATACATATATATACATGTAATATATACCCAGACGTTAAAATAAAAAAGAAGGATTTAACATCTCATAATCTTCTTCATATTATTCAGAATAAAAAAATTGTTTAAAAAATGTATTTAAACATCTAATTATCAGTATAAAATAGTATTTTATGTAGTAAAAGAATTTAATTTAAAAAACCGTAACTTATGGGGTTTTTCTGAGGCCCCACAAACCAGACTTATGGGGAATTGATACATAAAAAGTAATATTTTATTCGTACTTTATGGCTGATTGCAAAAAAAACTGTAGAGTTTCAATATGATTTAGCAAATATTGACGATTCTGAATAAGATTTAAAAAAATTCTTTTTTTTTCTTATAGAAAATCTCATAAATATAATTGTTTGCAAAAAAAAAGAATTAGTTTTTGTATGGTATCAAATATAGTTCCAGACCATATGCATACTAATTAAAAAAAATCCAATGCATTTCTGACCACCCTAGTCGCCAGGTCATTGGATAGGGGCCAATCCTTGGGGGGTTGGTCAAACATTGTATAATTTTTTTTAAATCTTCATTTTCAATACAAATATTGATTATTCAGTAATATACTGAAATTCTTCATAAAATCTTGTAGAAAATAAAAAAGTGTAATTTATACCTCAGGTCGCATTGATACTGAAGTTCTTCTGCTTTAATGTATGGTAATTTAGAAATATGGTAATGGCAGCGACAAGGGTGTCCTTTTCATTCTCGGATTAGCCATTTAAAGTGACACGAACTGGGTAAAATGCATCACTGCTGGCCCTTGTAAATGGCGGCAGTTAAAGTTTAATTGAAACACGGTAATACGTGCGTACCATTAGCTGGAATACTGGACGGAAAGCACGAACGAGTCTGGTAACTTTCTCATGCCTTCTGCAATATACCTATACCTTTCCCTAAACCTATACCGCGACACTGTTTTCCCTCTTGGTTTCTTGCAAAGGGAGGGACCAGGTCTGCTCCCACTTTTAATAAATAATTATGTACCATCAGGCTTTCAAATTAGTTTTTCCGCTGAAAGAATAATTCATTCGAAATATTTGGGATAGGGAGCCTCGTTTTAGTGATTAAAAATAGTGTAAATAGTGTCATCAATTTGAAAAAAAGTGTCAAATTGTATCACTTTGAAAATAGTGTCATTTAGTACATTTCAATTCCAGAATCGCAGGTCTAAAGATTGCCCTTACCACTAAGCTACTGTAGATATCCAATGAAGAATGTTTTTTTAAAGATATTCCAAATGGCAAGGTTTTCTGCATATCAATTCTAAGATTAAAAAAGTTTGCCGGTAGAGTGCTCTTACCACCAAGCTACTGGAGACACCGAAAGAAGAATCTTTTTTCAAAAAAAGATACTTTAAACGGCAAAGTTTTCTGTATATTAGTCATAAGATTTGAGAAATCTGTATTATCATCAGTATGGTAATGACCGATCAGAGGAAGATACCCATCAAAATACGTGCAAAAAGAAGTCTACATCCTCAGTTTTAGATATACCCCCCAAATTCTGAAATTGGCATTTTTATAAAATTAAAAATTTCATTTTATCTGTAAAAAAAGATTCCTTCGCTACACTCCACTGGCAATCGAACCACAGGATAACAGATTGCTGGTCGGGTGTTCTTACCACTAAGCTACTGGAGAAACCGAATAAAGAATCTTTTTTTTTAAAAATTTGCTAAACGGCAAACTTTTCTCTATATTAGTCATAAGATTTAAAAAGTCTGTATTGTCATCATGATGGCAATGGCCGATCAGATGAAGATACTAATCAAATTACGTAACAATAAAAATCTACATTATCAATCTGAGATATACCGCTCAAATTCAGAAATTCATGTTTTTATAAAATGCAAAATTTAATTTTAACTGTAAAGAAAGATTCCTTCGCTCCACTCCACTGGAAATCGAACTACAGGAGTACAGATAGCCGGTGTGGACCTCTTACCACTAAGCTACTGGAGATATCGAATGAAGAATATTTTTTCAAAAATATGCTAAACGGAAAGCTTTTCTCTATAATAGTCATAAGAATTAAGAAATCTGTATTATCATCAGAATGGTAATGACCGATCAGAAGAAGATATCAAAACACGTGCTAATAGAAATCTACATTATTAGTCTGAGATATACCCCTCAAATTAAGAAGTTCGCGTTTTTATAATATTAAAAATGCAATTTTATCTGTAAAAAAAGATTCCATCGCTCCACTCCACTGTGAATCGAACCACAGGACTACAGATTGCCGGTAGAGTGCTCTTACCACTAAGCTACTGGCGAAACCGAAAGAGGAATGTGTTTCTAAAATTTTAAATTTAAATCTATCTATGAAAGAAGATTCATTCCTTTTATTCTACTGGAAATCAAACCATATGTCTATAGACTGATAGTCGAGTGCTCTTACCACTAAGCTACTGGAGAGATCGAAAGAAGAATCTATATAAGTCATAAGATTTACGAAACCTTTATAACATTCCCCGTTCCGCACATCCAAGAAAAATATACTTTTTTATTTGTCTAGTACTAGCTTAGTGGTAAGAGAACCCGAAAAACAATCGGTAGACATGTGGTTTGATTTCAGCGGTTTTCACATATTAAGTATTATTACTTTTTTTTAACTTATATAAATATAATCTCATAAAAGGAACTTGGAAGACATTAATTGATTTTTTTTTATTTTACAGAATTTTACGAAATATTAGAAAAAATTCTAGAAGTTGTAAGGAAATCAAGAAATAGTTAATCAATTTTTAGAAATATTTCAAAATTTTCAAATATTTCTAATATATTTAAAACATATTATATTTCTAAAAATATTTTTAACTGACTCGAATTTTTCTTAAAATTTGGAAAAATCATGTATTAAAAAATTTAAAAATATAAACTTCTAAAAAAAAATTTAATTTTAATTCGACTTTAATTTTATTTGAAATATATTCTCCTTAATTCTTCTAAATTTTTCTTGAATTTACACGATTTTTATTTTTTTTTTTATATTTTGATTTTACCAAATTGAAACATTTTGCTTTAAAATCTTCTACTCTATTTTTGAAAATTTTAAGAAATTCGTCGATATTTTTAAAAACGGTTTTTTTTATAATTTTTTTTATTGAAAGTTAATTTACTTCAATAAAATTTGGATTAACATCACGTCCATTGTTAAAGCTTTTGATGTTGAAATTTTTTTTGGGTGGAAAGTAATTTTTTTGGTTTATTTAATCAAAATGTTTTTCATTTTGAATTAAAATATTTTTCCTTTGAAATATAAATATAATATAAAGATAGTGAAATTTTCAACCAAAAATGGAAAAATTGAATTTTATTAAAAAAAAATTTAATATAAACAACAAAGAAAAAACTTAGCTGAATGATTAACTTTTTAACTAAAGAGATAAATCTTCAAATAAATGATGAATTTTTCAATTAAAAAGAAAAAAGATTTTTTAATTGAGGAAATTCAATTTATAATATAAAAATTAATTTTTTAGAAATTAGTTCAAAATTTATTCAAGTGTTTTAATTTTAAATCAAAATGATTAACATGTAATAGTTAAAATATCAGTTAAAAAATTAATTTTCAAGCAAGAAAACGAATTTCAGGTGGATAAAAATGCATCAATTTGGTTGAAAATTAGTTTGTTTTAGTTGGGGGTTCAAATTTTTATTAAAACTTCCTCTTTGTTGATTAAATGCAAATATTTTTTATTTGTGATTAAAATTTATTGTTCAGAATTAATTTTTTAAACCGGAAACTCAACTATTTTCCTAAAAAAATTTTTTTTTTTAAGTTTATATTCTCTAGTTGAAAACTCTATTGTTGTATGTTTTTCATTTATTATTAAAAATTAATTAACTTAAATAAAACTTCCACTAATATCGCAGTAACTGTTTAAACTGTTCGCTGGAAAAATGTTGTAATTGTTGTAAATTGTTGGGAAAAGAAATTTCAAATATGAATCCAAAGGAATTTTTTTTTTTTTAAAGAGGTTGGCCAGTCAAACGCTTTTAATGATTTTCTGAAATTTTTTAACAAAATACAAGAATAATAGGATACTAAATTTTTTTAAATAACAACATAGTAGGTACGATATTCCTAACATTAAAAAAAATTTTTTTCAACAAATTTATTAAATTTTTAACAAAAATGGGTGAATTTTCAATAGAAGAGTTGAGTTTTCTGACCAAAAAGCCAAGTGTTTTTAGTAAACATTTTATTTTTAAAGCCGTAAACATTAATTTTCGACAAAAAACCTGATGCCAAGGAAGCTGAATTTCGAACTAAATAGTAGATTTGGCAAACAAATCAACCAACAAAAAAAAGAGTTTTCTACCGAAGATGAATTTTTAATCCAAATGGGTATATTTTGTATCTGAAAAGACGAATTTTCAACAAAACAGATAAAATTTAAACTAAAAAAATAATTTTTTAATAAAATAGTTGAATTTTCAACAAAATAGTAAAAAAAAAAGTTGAGTTGAAGTGAGGGTACAGGAAGGGTGGGGAAACAAATAGTGGGGAAGTAGGGGAAGTGAGATAAAGGAAAATATGACAAAGAGGAGTAATGAGGAGAAATGAGCGTAACGTCAATAGTGGAAGTGGCGGGAAATATGGGAAGGAAAAGTAGAGAAATTGTGCAGAAATATAAGAAAAGGGAAAGGAGAAATATGAGCGCGAAGAAATGAGGATACGTAAATTAGGAAAAGGGAAGGGAGGGAAAATTAGCGGAAACTAGGAGTAGCGAAGTGAGGGTGAGCGATCGGAGACAAAATGAGGGACAGGAAGAAAGATAAGAGAAGGGGGAGTATATAAAGTGAGGGGAAAAATAGGAGGGGAAGTAGGGGAAATTATAGAAGGAGAATTGGGTGGAGTGGGTGAAAACAAGGTAAAGGAGGGGGAGTAGAGCCGCAAGAGGTTTGGGAAGGTACGGAAAAAGTTAAAGTGATTAGTGATAGTAGGGGAACGTAAGGGAGTAGGAGAAGGAAAGTGTAAGAGGACAAGGTTTAAAATTCTTTATTTAGTTTATTGTTTGAATGGATGAACTTCGATCTAGTTGAAATGTGGAAAGGGTCTAATTCTTATTACTTTGCATCAGTTTTGTTCAAAATTAATACAGGACGATTTTTTATTTTATTTATTTTGAAAATTATAAATGACTATTTGACAAATATCATTATTTTAAACAATTTAAATTGCAATAATTTAAATCTAAAGAACTCCTCATTAAAAATTTTTTAATTTTACAATTCTAAGCTTAGAATTATTCAGTTTGATATCAAGTTTACAATTGTTCGATTTTTAATGTTTCTAACTTATAAAGGTGTAATTTTAAACATTTTTGGTCATTTCAATTAATTATAATATCACAGTATATTAATATATAATCGTAGATAAAATACTGTTTTAAAAAGCAGTAGCTTTTCCCAAGAGGAAAAGTAGGCAAGGTAAGGGAGGGGGAAGTGTAAGGTAAAGTGATAGGGAAGTAATAGACGCAGTGTGGAGAGTGAGACAAGAAAGGTGGTGGTAGAAAAAATGAGGCAGGGATAAGGAATGGAGGGGAAGTGAGGAGAGGGGACGTGCGGATTAGGGAAGTGAGGGAAATGAGAGGAATCAGAGGAAAAATAAAAAAAGGGAATAGAAAAATTCGAAAAGAATAAATAAATGCAGGATGGAGAGTGAGAGAAGGGGAAGGAAGGGGCGGGCATAAAGATTGACGATATAAGTATATATTATTTGTTTCGAATTTTCCATTTAAGTGTAGAGACGCTTGCAACATTAGGATTTTTAAAATAGATGTAAAGTTAGATTTTTTCGATTTAAAAAATCCAATGTTTAAAACACGTATAAATTTATACTAAAGATTTAAATAAATTGCTTTACACCTCTAAATAGGTTGTGAGAGGAGGGATAGTCAAGGTAAAAAGATAAGTCAAGCTGAGAGGAGGTGAAGTATGAGAATTAGTGGGGGAGGCAGTCAGGAGGAGAAAGTGAGAAAGAGGCAAAGAATAAAAGGCAGTTAGGGAAATAAAAGAGACGAGAATCTGAGTGAGTCAGGGGAGAAGTAGGAGCAGTAGGCAGTGAGGTAGAGGATAAGGGAAATAGGATGAGGGAAAGAGAGAGTTGAGAATTCGAGAGAATGAGAAAAGAAGTAGGGAAACTAGGACATGCAGTGGAGTGGAGGGGCAGTTAAAGATGCAGCGTAATAGAATATGCAGTCGTAGGTTGCAGAGTAAGGAGAAGTGAAATAAGGGATTCAAAGATAATGAATATAAGGTACGAGAAGGTAAGAGGCAGGAGGTGAAGTGTAAGGACTAGGAGTGTGATAATGAGTAATAGGAGAAAAGTAGAGAAAAGAGACAGTTAGGAAAGGAAAAAGAATAAATAAGAAGTGGAAGAAATAAGATAAAATAGGGCCTAATAGAAGTAGAGGGAGGGGAATTAAGGAGAGAAGAAAGAAGAGGAGATGAAGATGGAGAAGATGTACTGAAAGTAGAACAGGTAGTATAATTGTAATAATGTAATGAAACTAAGCCAGGTTGACGTGCAGTTAGATATTTTTCTTTTTCGAAAAAGCCAATATTCCAAGCGAGTCTAAATTTGTATTCAAAATTTGAATAAACGACTATAAACCTCTAAATAAGTAGTGATATGAGCGACACTGAGGAGTAGTATTGAAGATGAGATTAAGTATGAAAAGTAGGTATAGTGTGCATTGTGAGTTAAGATAAATGGAGGGGAGGGAAAGTGAGAAAGATGAGAAGAATAAAGAAGAGTTAGTTTCAGGAAAGTCATAAGAGTGAGTGAGACAGATAGAGAGAGAGAGAGAGAGAGAGAGAGAGAGAGAGAGAGAGAGAGAGAGAGAGAGAGAGTACAATCAAAATAAGTAGAAGAAATAGAGTAAGGGAAAGGAAGTGGGAAAGGAAGTAGCAAAGTAAGCAGAGAAAGTAGGATAGAAGAAGCTCTTGAATGATGAATAAAGAGAAAGGAAGTAAGAAAAAGAATGATAATAAGTAGGAAGTGATGGAAGGTACGAGAGAGAATTCGACATGCGAGAAGTCTATATAGATTGAAGAGTTTATGGTGAGGACAAGATGGGAGAGAAAGTTAGGAAGGGGAGCAAAGTAAACGGGAATTGATTAAAGGTGTAAGGTTAATTCAATCAAATAGCTAAGAGAACTGGATTGAAAGCAGAAAAATTAAGAAAAGGGCGAGTAAATAACAGAGGGAGTGGATGAGGAAGTAATGAAGGTGGAACAGAATAAGTAGATGTAGGTGGGGAGGGAGGGAAGAGAAACTGAAGCAGAGTCAAATATACAGAAAGTGCGAGGAAAGGAAGTGGAGTGAAAAATAAGAGTTGAAGTGAGAATTAAATGACGGAAGTGAAGTGTGAGATGGAGTAGAGAAAGTCAGAGAGAAGAAGTAGAGATGAGTTTGGGACTAAAGAGAGTAGAGATGAGCGGAGGAAAATCAATGGTTTGCGGGGTGAATAAACGGGGGTATTTGAGAAAAGGGGAGTTGGGATGTGTGGACGATGAGTGAAGGGAGAGGACAGTAAGGAAAAGGGATTGAGGAAAGCAGAAGTAGCTCAGGAAAGGAGTATAAGGGGGGAGTAAGAAGAAGGAAATAATGAAAGCAAGGAGATGAAAAGATAGGATTGGATGAGACAGGACAGGATAGAAGAGGAGAGAGATAGTGGGGTAAAGTGAGGGGTAGAGAGAGGCAAATTGAGTATGTGTGTATCTAGGAAAGTAATGTATAATATACCTTGAATACGCGACTACACTCTAGGTTAGAGACTGAAATTCTAGAGACTGGAGTCGCCTTTACTGGTTAGATGATCGCCTGAAGTAAACCGTGCCATACCAGACCAATGCTTCTCCAAGACGACATTGTTATGATACTCTAACGCGAGTTGAAATGAGCTTACGGAGTTTTGGGAACTAGTGAACCGTGGGTAAACTCAGATAGGACGCTGTCGTGTGCTTTCACAATTCCGGATGAAGATGGTTACTTGCCACGAAATATGCATCAACTTTCTTCTTATTCTGCTTCGTCTTATATACATAATAGGATTCTTCACTTTTCACGAGAGTTTCGAATGTGAGTGGCTTTCTTTGAAAAAATGTACTCTTGTTTAAAGGGAAACGGAAAAGAAATCTCGTAAAATTTCCAAGATATTGGTCTACTTTTAGAATAGGGAAGGCTATACCAAGGCTATACCAAGAGAGTGGCGATTCCTGGGACGACTAAAAGATTTAAATTCAATCTTTTCAGAATGAATAATTCAAAACAGGCTTTTGGAATAAAACTCTTTTAAAACTAATTATTTAAAGTTCTCAGAATCAAAACTTAAAAAATTTAACTAAGGACGTAAAGTATAAGAAGTAAGTGTGAAATACCATGCAAGAAGACAAAAGTGGTGCAGAGAGAAAATGAGGAAGAGGAGGAAAAAAAGAAAATTTGAGGAGAATAATTTGGACTTGAGATTACAGTGAGGAATAAAAGGAAGTATCGGAGTGGAGAGTAGAGCAGCGAAAGTAGGAGAAGTTGAGGAGGGGAGAGTAGGTTGAAGAGGGAGTAGAGATTGAAGTGAGATATAAAAGAAATTAGCGGAGAGGAAAAGAAAGACGTGTAAGTAGGGCAAGAAGACAAGATGAGAGTAAGTGGATGAGGGAGCAGAGATTGAAGTAAGGAGAATAAAAGAAAGTAGAGGAATGGAAAGCAGAGAAGCGGAAGTAGGAAAAGTAGAAGAGGGGAGAGCACGTGAAAGAGGGAGTAAAGATTGAAGTGAGGAATAAAAGGAAGTAGCGGAGTGTAGATGAGAAGCGGTAGTAGGAGAAGTGCGGGAGGGGAGAGTAAGAGGAAGAGGGAGTACAGATTGCAGTGAGAAATAAAAGAAAGTAGGGGAGTGGAGAGAAGAGAAGTGGAAGTAGGAGAAGTAGAGGAAAGGACAATGAGTGGAAATGAAATTCAATCCCCCATTCCATTTAATTTAAAATTTTAAAAATAAAATATTTGACCCCACTCAATTCATTAACAATATCAACAAGAAAAAAATTCCTTTTTCTAATTCAGAAAAAAAATAAGAACAATTTTCTTCCTACGAACTGAATAAAAAAATTTTTAATAAAGATTTTCCACCTGCCGATTTAGAAAAAGAATTTACAAACAATTCCTCCCTTTTTATCTGAATTAAAATATGTAAACACACCATTTTACTATATTAAAATCCAGAACAAAAATTCTGTGCTAAAAACTTAAAAAATTAAGAAACACTTCAACTTTTCTCGGTAAAATTGAACTTTTTCAGTTAAAAAGTCTACCGTTAAAATCATCTTTGGAAATTCATCTTACTGGGTTCAAAATACTGCTGATTGATTGAAAATTAAACATTTTTGGTGAAAACGTTTTTTTTTTTAATTAATTTTTTTACTGAAAATTAAAATATTCTACTTTTGGTTACCATTTTTTAAAATGTAAAATTCATCTTGTGTTGTTGAGAACTATTTCGCTGAAAACTTTTTTTAGAGGTAATTTTCTTTGCTACAAACTTAATAATTCAATTTTGGCCCAAAATTGGTCTTTTTGGGAGAAAACTAATCTTATTGTTTAAAAATATATATTTATTTGTTGAAAATTCAACTACTATGTGCAAAAATAATTTTGTTGTTGTTGAAAATTTATTAGTTCAGTTAATAATGTAACTTCTGAGTCATAAATTTACTTTCGTTAATACAAATTTTAATTAAATAAACTATTTCCTTAATGTTATCTTTTTGGGTGGAAAATTTCATCTCTGTTTTCTAAGAATGAACTATTTTGTTGCAAATTTATTTTTTTGGTAAACAATTAATTTCTTTTCTTCTAAAAAATTTAGCTATTCCATTTTTTTTTATTTATATTAATATTTCACTGTGCTGTTTTTTATTAAAAACTTATACTTTTTGTTGAAATTTTAATTATTCGATTAAAAACTCATCATTGCATATTATTTTTCTGTCAAATAAAGTATTTGAATTTTCAACAAAATAGTTAAACTTTTAGCAATATAGTATATATTTTACCAAATAGCTAAATTGAATAATTTAGTTATTATTAATGAAGAAATTTGGTAAAAAATCAACTATTTTGTTGATGGCTTTTTTTTAAAATTTTATTTTAATTTTGATTAATTTGAAAATGTTTTTGGCTAAAAATAAACTTATTTGTCAAAAATCGATAATTTTGGTTAAAAATTCAGCTACCTTCATAAAAATAAAACTATTTTGTTACAATGCAAATTTTTATTTGAAAAATGAACTGTTCTGTTGTAAATTCGCTTTTTGGTCAAATTTTTTGTTGTTTTGAAAATGTAGCTATTCCACTTTTGTTTTAAAATATTTTTATTATAAGTTAAGTATTCAATTTTTTGGAAGAAAATTTATGTATTTTGTTAAAGATTCATAATTCTGGTTAAAAAAAAATTTTGTCGAAAAATAATTTACTTAATTTAGGATTCAACTATTAAAAAAAAATTGTTATCTTCGCTGAATTCAACTAATTGATCCTTAGTTTTTATTTTTATCGAAAATTAGTGTTATATTCGAAAAATTACCCACTTCATTTAAGGATTAAACAATACATTTATTATTTAAAAATTCAATTATTTTGTTAAAAATTTAAATATTTTTCTAAGGTAATTTTTTTCTCTCGAAAATTCATTCATTATAATCTGTCATTTTGGATGGAAAATTCATCTCTGTTTGTTGAAAGTAATTTTTGATATCAATAATTTATATTTTTGCTTGGAAAATCAGATACCTGTCTTAAACATTACACATTTATTAAATTAATAAAAATTAAACTATTTATTTAAAATGCAACTTTTTATTTGAGAAATTAACTATTCTGTTGTAAATTCGCTTTTTGCTTAAATTTTTTTTTCTGAAAATGTAGCTATTCCACTTTTGCTTTAAAAAATATTTATTATAAGTTGAATATTTAACTTTTTAGAAGAAAATTTAGCTTAGCAGATAAAACTTCATAATTCTGGATGAAAACTCAAATTTTTTTTGAAAATTCATCTAATTAATTTAGGATTTAACTATTTAAAAAAAAATTATCTTCGCTGAATTCCACTAAATGATCATTAGTTTTTATTTTTTAGAAAATTAGTCTTTCGAACTAAAAATTATCCACCCTATTTTATGTTGAAAACGTATATTTTTTAATAAAAAATTCAATTATTTAATCAAAAATTTATATTAAAAGGGTAAAAGTTAAGCTATTTTTTAAATATATCAACTATTTTACTAAAAGTTTAATTATTTTGTTAAAAATTTGAATATTATGCTAAAATCATCTTTTTTTCTCGCAAATTCATTTTTTATAATTTGTCATCATGGATGAAAAATTCATCTTTTATGGTAGAAAAGCTGTTTTTCTTAGTAACAAATTCATCACTGTTCCCTAAAAGTAATTTTTGTTTTTCACAATTTATGTTTTTTCTTGGAAAATCAGATACCCAGATTAAAAATTCAACCATTTAGTTTAAAATTCGACATTGTAGTTTTTTTTTGACAAACAAAATATTTTAATTTTTAGCAAAATAATTAAAATTTTAGAAATAAAGTATCTTTTTTTTTAAAGAGCTAAATTATTAAAGTAGCTATTTGGTAAAAAATCAACTATTTTGTTTATAGAATTTTTTTAAATTTAAATGTTGGATGAAAATAAACTTATTTGTCGATAATTTATAATTAAATTAGTAAAAATTAAACTATTTATTTAAAATGCAACTTTTTATGGAAAAAATTAACTATTCTGTTGTAAATTCGCTTTTTGATTAAAAGTTTTTTCTGAAAATGTTGCTATTCCAATTTTGCTATAAACTATTTTTATTATAAGTTGAATATTCAACTTTTTGAAAGAAAATTTAGTTATGTTGATAACAATTCATTATTTTGGTTGAAAACTCAATTTTAAAAAAAAATCCTCTAATTAATTTAGGATTCAACTATTTAAAACAAAATTTTCGTCTTCGCTGAATTGAACTAATTGATAAATTGTTTTCATTTTTATAGAAAATTAGTATTTTAAATTAAAAACTAACCGACCCATTTTAGGTTTAAAACATATATTTTTTAATTTAAAAATTTATTATTTAATTAAAAATTCATATTGATAGGGTAAAAGTTAAGCTCTCTTTTAAAGAAATCAACTATTTTGCTAAAAGTTTAATTATTTTGTTGAAAATTTAAATATTTTGCTAAGGTCATCTTTTTTTCTCGAAAATTTATTCATTATAATTTGTTATCTTGGATGGAAAATTCATCTTTTATCGTAGAAAAGTTATCTTTCATAGTTACAAATTCATCTCTCTTCGCTAAAAATAAACATTTTTGTTGAAAATTTATATTTTTCGTTAAAAATGTGGCTTTATTACAAATTAAACTATTTAGTTAAAAATTCAACTTTTTAGTGGACAATTTAACTATTTTTTTGTACATTTACTTTTTGGTGAAAATTTTTGTATGAGAATGTAGCAATTCCAATTGTGTTTTTAAAAGTTTATTTTATATATTAAATGGTCAACTTTTTGGTAGAAAATTTATGTATTTTGTTAAAAATTCATAATTCTGGTTGAAAACTCAATATTTTGTTAATAATTTATATACTAGGTTCAGATTATAATTATTTAAATAAAATTTATTCTTTTTCTTCCTGAAAACAAATAATTGATAAACTTTGTTTATTCTGATTTAAAATTAGTTTTTTTAATAAAAATTTAACTATTCCATCTTGGGTTGAAAACGCATCTTGATTAGTAGCTCATTTCACTATTTAATTGAAAATTGCTATCGATAGATTAAAAATTAGGCTATTTACTAAAAAAATCAACTATTTTGTTTAAAGTTCAATTAATTTGTTGAACATTAAACTATTTTTCTAGAGTCATCTTTTTTCTAGAATATTTAACTGTGTTCTTGATAATTTGTTCTTTTTGATGGAAATTTTTTTTTTGGTAAAACAAAGTTTTTCCTAATTATTTAAAAATTCATCTCTTTTGGCTGTAGATAAACTTTCATCTTGCTAATTTATATTTTTGGTTAAAAATTTAGCTACTTTCATAGAAAATTAAACTATTTATTTGAAATTTTTTTCACAAGTCAAATATTTTGTTGTAAATATTTGGTTGAAATTGTTTTCTGCAAATTTAGTCATTCCATTTTTTCTTTAAAATGTTACCTTTATCAGTTGAATGTTCAATTTAATTGTAGGAAATTCACGTATTCTGTTAAAAATCTATAATTCCTTATAATCCGAATATTTGATTAAATTAATCTCGATAGGCTAGAAATTAACCTAATAAAAATAAAATAATTTAATATAAATAAAATAATATATATAAAAAATAACTTAAATAAAATAAAAAATTTAGTTCTTGAAAATTGATTTTTACGCAAATAAAATCCAGGCTTAGAAATTTAGTTTCAGATCATTTCCCAGGTTTTCAAGCTTTTTTCAATTAAAAGAAATGTATTCCTCGTTTTTAGAATGATCTGCTTTTCCTCGCTCTACCATGGGAGGAAAATTCCATTTCGTATATTACTGACTAATGTAATTGACCTACACTAGTTCATTCCCGTCCACTTTTTCGCATGTATTCATCACTCATTGGATGCGTTCATTCGCTGATGTCACTCGAACGTGTCGTTCATGTTGCACTCATTTCCTGTTTTGTGCAATTTTTTAATTTAAAATGTCCTTTTTATATTGCACGAATGTATGAAAAATCTGACGTGAATTCAACTTCAAATTCATCACGAAAAAAAGCCTACTCCTCCTACTCCCCTCCCTTCGACCATTCCTCTCTCTTTTCCTTTCCCATCTCACCACTTCCCCACTCTCCCTTCCACTCCTTTCCCATTAAACCACTCACACGCGCTTCATCCTCTATCTTCCGCAATTTATTCTTCTTCTTATTCCTTTTATACTCACCTATCCAACTGACACTCTCCTTCTCCTATCCTACCTCTCCTAACCACTCAAGTTTCCCTTCACTTACCTAAGATCCCATCCTATCACTTTACCTACTTCCAGTGTCATCATTTCCCTCCACTTTCCCTATATCCTTCTTCTTACCACAGCTAATTTGCCCTTTTATATCTTTTCACTTCTCCACTCTTGCTTCCAGTCCTTTTTCATTAAACCAGTCACATGCGCATCTTCCTTTCCCTTCCGCAATTTATTCTTCTTCTCATTCCCTCTCTACTCACCTATCCAACTGACACTCCCCTTCTCCTATCCTACCTCTCCTATCCACTCTAGTTTCCCTTCACTTACAGAAGTTCCCATCTTATCGCTTTACCTACTTCGAGTGTCATCATTTCCAACCACTTTCCCTATACCCTTCTTCTTACCACAGCTACTTCGCCCCTTCTCAATCACCCTACAGTCCTGCCACTCGTTTACTCCGCATTTTTCTACATTCCCATACCTCATGTTTCTCTTATTTTCCCTACTGTCTTTCCACTCATTTTCCATATCTCACCATAATTTCTCTCTTGATTTCTGTTTACTTCCCCTCACTGCACTTACTCCTCAACCCTCAATTTTCTTCCAATCCCTACCCTAATTCAATCCACTTCTCCTACTCCCCCCTCTTTTTCCAGCACCTACCCTACTTCCCCTCCTCCTAAATATTTTTTGTATGTGTAAATATAAAATATTGGATCTAAGTTTTAAAAAATGTGAACTTGTAAATGCAAATTTTGTTTCGTTGGTGTCTATTATGAGTGTGGGGGGGGGGTGTATTTTTATCCGAATAGGTAACATTTTTAATTTATAAATTTCCTGCGCCATCAAGTTTGTATATCACAATTTTTAAATAAATAATTTTAGTTCGTTATGAATTTTATTTTTAAATGTTTCTAAATATTATTGATAAGAAAAATTAAATTATGGTCAAAGATTATTTTGAAAATTTCGAACATATTTTCAAACTTTTCAATAATTATGGAAAATTTGAAGTCATTATATTTTTTCAATATTTCTGAGAAATTCTTAAACGAATAATTTCTTATGTTAAAAGAATAATTTTAGTTTTTTAGGATTTAAAAATTTTTGTTCTTCAGATGCATTAATAATTTTTAAATGATTATTTTGTAATCAATTCTGACAGAACATTGAAAAAAGACTACAAAACATTTTTAATTACTTCCTAAAATTTTTCAAAATTGTGGAATAGACTTGAAGCAAAATTGAGCAATTTTGCTACATTAAATAATTTTAGGAAAAAATTCAGTAAGTTTAAGAGATATTCAGATTTTTTAAACGGATAAAAAAATAATAAAATCTAAAACATTTTAAAGTAAATTTTTTAATTTTTCAGATGTAAAAAAAAAAACAAGAAAAATTTGAATAGTTTTTAAAGATTAGATAGTTTACAAGTTCTGACAAGATTAAAAAAAAGATTTTTCTTAAGATTCGTGTCAAAATTTTTAACCAATTTTTATTTTGAAGAATGAACTTTAAATTAAAATTAAAAAAAGTTTTTAAACATGTTAGACGATTTTCTCAAATTTCAAAGAAGAGTGTAGAAGATTTTAAAGCAAAAAGTTTTAATTTGGTAAGATAAAAAATAAAAAATAAATGGATTAAATTCAAGAAATATTTAGAAGAATTAAAGAAATTCAAAAAGAATTTTAAAATTTAAAAGATTTTCAGAAATTTATATTTTTCAAAATTTCAATAAATGTTTTAGTAGATTTAATTAAATTTTGAAAGGTTTTAAAAGAATAAACAAATTTCCATAAAAATTCTAGGAAAATTCTAAAAATTATAAGGCAATTTTTTTACGTAAAAGAATTTTTCAAATTTTGTAGATAAATTCGAGCCAGTTAAAAATATTTTTAGGAATTTAAAACGTTTTAAAAAGTATAGAAATAAGTATTTAAAAACTTAAAAGAATTTTCGAAAATGTATAATTTATTTCTTGATTTCCTTCAAACTTCTAAAAGTCCTAAGCCTCTTTTAAAAAGATTGGAACTTTTCCTAATGGTTTGTAAAATCCTATAAAATAAAAAAATGCTTTAAATTCTTCTAGGTTCTTTTTTCATAAATTTCCGAACTAACTGATAGCCTAAGAAGAAATCCAAATTAATATTTATTCAAATATTGTTTATTATTATTATTATTATTGTGTATTATTATTTATTGTGTTCTATCATAAATTAACTTCTTTTATTGCAATCTCAAATTTGTTATAGAAAATGCCACTATTAATACAAAAATATCCGAATGGGAAAATTCCAGAATTTAAACAATTACAATATTTTTATAAATATGTTTTATTGATTACAAATGCACTAATGAAATTTTTAAAAATTATTTTAAAAGTTTAAGATTTTAACAATTATTGTTTAAATTAAAAATAACAATCTAAAATAGCAATTGGTCCGCAAAAATCGAATTTATATAATATATATTCTTGTAAGTCCTTTTAAGATAGGATGAAAATAGTGGATGATTTTTTTTGTTCGAGGGCCAAATGTGGTCGAATTTAGAATGTGTAAAAGAATAAAATTTTCAAGTTTAAAAAATGAGAATTTAGCTTGCAGCTATAAGGTTAAATTTGACCAAATTTGCCTCTCGAACTTCAAAAAATCTTTCTCTGTTTTTATCGCACCTTATAGGGATTTTGAAAAAAATATATGTAAATTTAAAATTCAATAATTGTGAAAGCCTTATTGTTGTTTATTGTAATTATTTTAAATTCAAACAAAAATTTTCGAAATTTTAATAATTTTAAATAATTTAAAGAAATAAATTTTTATTATTATATTTGTAATCAATAAAACATATTTATAAGAAAAATGGAATTGTTTAAATTTGGGAATTTTTCAAATCGAATATTTTATAAATCAACAATTATCTATCGGGATTTTTATAATTCGGTAATTTTCCAATTCAGTAATATTATTAACTGCCGGAAATTTTAATATTCGGGAATATTTTAATTTCGGCAGTTTAATTATTTACGATTTTTATTATTCGGGAATTTTCCATTTCGGGAATTTTACAGTGTCCGGAATTTTATTTGGGGCGACTGAAAAATCCCGAAAAATAAAACTCCCGACAGTGTAAAATTCCCGAATTGGAAAATTCCCGAACAATAAAATTCGCGAGTAATAAAATTGCCGAAAAATAAAAATACCGAATTGCAAAATTCCCGAATAAGAAGATTCTCGAATTAAAAAATTCCCGAATTGGAAAATTCCCGAATGATGAAATTCATGACATTTTATAATATTAGCCAATTAGAAAATTCCCGAATAATAAAATTCCCGACAGAAAATTGTCGAATTATAAAATATGCGAATTTTAAAATTCCCGAATTGTGAAATTTCTGAATTAAAACACTTATATTTTTTTTATAAATATGTTTTATTGATTACAAATGCAATAACAAATTAAAAAAAAAATTGATTTGTAATTTTTAAAACTTCTAAAATTATTATTCGAACTTAAAATAATCATACTTTTTATTAAACATTTTTGAATGAAGCATTTTTCAATGTGCATAATATTAAAAAAAATACAGAAAGCGTTCGCAAAAATCAAATTTTAAATTTACATATATTTTTTGGAAAATCGCTATAAGGTACGACGAAAACATAGAATGATTTTTTTTGTGTTCGAGTGTCAAATTAAGTCAAATATAGCGTATTAACTGCAAAAGTAAATTCTCATTGTTTTTCATTTTATTATACATTTTTTATTTCTCATTTCTAAATTTCACAAACTTTGTCTCTCGAACCCAAAAAAATCACCTACTGTTTTTATCATGCCATCTAACGATTTTCACACACACACACACACACACACACACACACACACACACACACACACACACACACACACACACACACACACACAC
>JAAAKG020217650.1:0-21938 GCA_010014905.2 Druon quercuslanigerum
GAGGTGGGGGGGTGGTAAAAGGGGCAGGGCGGCGGGGGCAGTGGGACAGGACACTCACAGGCGAGGGGGGAGAAGTGGATGGGGTTAGTGAGAGTTGTGAATGGGTGGGGAGAGGGGGGGGGGGGGGTATCACCTATTTCTTTTTTAGGGGGCTTGGAAACTGGAGCGGATGTGAAACAATTATTTATATTTATATTATTAATACACAATTAATATACAATTATATACAATTACACAATTATATACAATTAATCCTGGAGGGATACTTGAAAGAGGGAGGGGTGGGATAAAATTACCAAAAAAAATTTTGGGGGGGGGCAGCTTGGAAGGTGGTGGTTATATGAAAAACGATTACTAATCCTTGAGAGTTGGGTGCTTGAAAAGAGGGAGGGGCGTGAAAATTAATCACCAATAAATATCTCGATTTATATAATCGCAATATCGATTAAAAAATGTTAGAATAATTTAATTGTGTAAATTAAAAAACATAATCAATAATTTTATAATATATAGTTATATATAATGTATATAATGTATAATTATAAATATAATAATATCTCAAAAATGACTCAAATTAAAAATTGTTTATTTCAAGTTTAAATACTTTATTTTCTTGAGATAAAGAAGTATTATTATTTCGCAGTCAGCCGGGGTTTTTCTTGATACAACAGTTTAATTTTGTGACATTACTTCCAAAATTATTGTTTGCAGTTAATACCAAAACGTAGGCAAAATATCGTAAGTTTGCAAAAATCGTTTCAATTGTTTCAAACAATGATTAAAAAATAGAATCTTGATTTATCAGTCTTATTTTTAAATTATTTCGTTTTATTTTTCTGCGTATAATCGCAATATAAGGGTCAGTTTCAAAGGCAGTAGTAGTTGTATTAATTGAAGCCCCACTATGTTGCAACTACAATCGTTCTTGCGTGAATAATTTTCTATAATACGCAGTGTTCGAGAGGACTGGATCGTTGAGAGAAGTGGGTAGCAAAAGGAAAGAAAAGTGGAGAGAATAAGGCGTAACCAAATCGCGAGAAGAATCGCCTTTCCGAATTCGAAATCTCGAAAACTGCACCTGAGACCTTGACCTGCTCTTCTCACAATTCTGTTTCATTGAAAGTCAGATAATATTCTCAACTTCTCAGAAAATACGTTTACATTTTATGAACTCTTTCAAGAAATGGGTTTTTAGTTTCCCAAGAGATTAATTTTTCGTTTAGTATCAAATTATTTTAAGTTAAATCATTAATTACGACAAGGAATGTTGGAACTAAAGATGTTAATGAAATAAGTTCTTATCGGTAATTCTGGGTAGTTGCCAAAAAGATTAGGATTAATGCAATGGGGACATCTCTCGGGACTAAGAAATTCTTAATCTTTATCAGCGATCCCCATATTTTTTACAATTACAAATCAGTCTAAAGCAGATGAGTCTTGTTAAGTTGTGTAGAAGATTGTAGAATACTAATGTTTTTTGTTGTTTTTTTTTCGGTGATAAAAACGGCAACACTTTGCCGATTTTAACGATTCGTTCCACTCACTCGGGACCACTGGATCAACGGTTCCAGTACCATGGGGTTTTACTGGAGGGAGCGAGGGACCCCCACATACCTGACCGAACAGGTGTGCCAGGCTGAACTCAACTTCTGCATCCCAGCCAAGCTGGCGGCGAACGAGCCTGTTAAATCCCTTCGTGCGCAGAGATCAGGGACGCAACCACCATAGACCTGTTTATATTTTAAAAGATCTGATCAAATCCGAGATCCGAGGTCAAATTAATTGGAGAGTGCAACAAAGTTTAAGGAAATTTCATAAATTTAAACATGTGTCCTTATTTTTGTACTAGAAGAAAGTCATAAACTCTTGTCACATCTCTTATTTTATTAAAATTAAAAAAAGGCTATATTCGCTTAAAATAGAGGAGAATTTTTAAACACAGGATAATATATGATCAACAAAAAACATAGGGACCAGAGTCTGAGGCTTGTAAACATAGTTTATGATGGCTTTAAAATATTCTGTATTCATCTTTCATTCGATAAGTGTCGCATCAATTTTTAAAATTGTATTTTTGCAGAACTTTATTGCGATTGTAATGGTGGTAATAAAAATAAAGTTTATGATCCTGAAAGTTGTAGAGACGTGAGAGTTTCCTGACTGACTTAAATCTGTTGATACTTAAATTTTGCACATTGTATGGAACTTAAACGATCGTTTAACGATTAAGTACGCGTATCTAGATGAAATTTTGTGGTGATTTTATATTCAGGAGAGAAAGATTTAAATGAGTCACGAGAGGCTCAAAACCAATTCAGAAAATCAGAACTTGTTGCTGTTGGCATTGGAATGTAGCATTTAATGCAAGCCCGTTGGCTATACGTCGTGTTAGAAACGAATAATATAGTTTCGTAAAACACCTGTGGGTTTGTGGAAGTACATGCATGTAAGTTTATATTTCATTATTCGTCAAGACTGTAGGCACATTTCAAGTGCTCACGTCCCCAGACACGTAGAGTCCAATTATCTTTTTACGGACGGAACAATTTCAACTTCCCACTCCGACATCTCGAATAAACTTATCCGTAAAGCTCCCACCTTTCACCGTTCATCCTCTTCATAAAAGAACTGATAAAGTTATTGCATTCACATTTTCAAGGAAGATCTCAGTTTTGCATCTCACTTTGGATGTTTGTCATTTGAAACTTGTAAGATTGGTTAGATTTTTATAACTAGTTTTTATCAGTCTTGGGATGGTAAAGCTTATTTTTAGTATCATGGTTAAAATCATTACATTTTGAAGAATTGATACTTATTTATAAGGAAAAATAATGAAAAATAATTTTAACGTCATACACTTTTGAAATCTAAAGCCACTTCAAACTAAAGGATTTCGCATTTGAAAGCGTTTACAGAATTTTCTAAACTTAAGTAGAAAGATCGTTAGCTCTCATATATTTTTTAATTTATTTTAAATCATTTTTTTTACTATTAAAATATAAATAGGAATTCAGAGGGTTTTTCAAATTTTGAATGCATTGGCATTTGAACTATTGTTTAGGCTGACACCTATTTTAAAGTTTTAATAATTTTATAAGAGATAAATTAAAGTCACTGAAAAAAAGAAGAACGAAAGCATATAGAAAAATAAATTTGCGAAATTGTAAATTTGCAATAAATTTATGTAAATTTAGACTTATTATTTGCATACTAGCCAGTCAAAAAATATAAGTAATTACATAATTTTGCGAATATTAAAGTATACAGTATGGCATATTTATTTGTAGAAATTTGTTAAGAAGCTATAATTGATAGCCTTTGAGCTTGAAAAAAAAGAAACAACTTGGAAAGTGTTTGACTTCCATCAAAAATTAAAACTCGAAAATTGTCTTGTTTGAAAGGAGTTGATTAAGGATTTTAATTTTAATTGACGATCTATATGAAGTTTACAAATTTCTGAAATGATGAAGTCTAAAAATGGAAACGGCAGAAGTCACGAAGTTCGAATTTCTTGAAGTTTAGATGATTTTAAAATGAAATCGAACAAAAGTTCATTTTTTTTAAACTTCTGTTTAGCTTTAAGTAGTAAATGTTCCATTATGAGAAACTTTAAAACTTTTAACCCATTTGAAATTTCAAAGTCGTAGTTTTTAAATATTTAATTTGAAGCATTTTCGAACGCTCAATTCAGGTGTAAATAGTTTAATAATCTACATCCTTAAATTTTAACCGGATAATTAGGTAAGTTTCAGAGGTTTTATTGTTATATTCTGTTTTATTATATATTGTTATATTTTATTTATTGTTATATTCTGTTGCCAGTTTTAGAAGCTTCAATTTATACTTATATTTTTAATTTATCTTAATTTGAACATTTTTACTTTCATACGCCTCCATTATATAAGGTGAACAATTTTCAATGCTTTTTTTCTAACTTGCTGAATTCGAAAATCTTATTTCTTATAAATATCTTCATTTTTAGTTATTCAATTTTGGTTATTTATCCATGAAATTGTTAAATTTTCTTCAATTTTGAGTGGCTAATTACAAATTTCGTAGACTTTTAATGTTTCAAATTTGATATTGTGAATTTGAAATGTTTCGTATTTTCATTTTTTAATGTTTTAAATTGAAATGGTTGACAATAAAATGGTTTAGTTTTGAATTCTTCGAACTTAAAATTATGCTTTAAATTGTAGACGCATTACAAAATGAAAATTTTCAAAAAAACTTAAAAATCTTTATCAAATTAAATTTATCTACATTGCTTGATTACCTAGAGGAGAAGAGATTTGTTTTTGTCATTTTTTACTAATGTAAATGGTTCATCAATCATCAGGTAATTTTTCTTCCGGAGATTTTTATGGAATGATGATTAAGTTCTGCTGTCATCATTCTTCGAGTTTCAGTCCTAACTTCCGATGACCAAAATATGCAGGTCATTTGCCCGATTATTCGAATGTCTGCTGACTTTTTTATCTAGCGGTTCGCGATTGAGCATTTTTTTAGATCATTAAGCAGTTCATATCACGAATTTCGATCTAACGAAGCACAGGACACGATTCTGTTGAAGACATCGGGTGAGAAGAGGTGGATCTCATTAGATCCCAGGTGGGATCAATTAGAAACCAAGTGGTGTCTCGCTGGAACTGGCCAACGCAGGTGGTTCCTGGGAAACCCAATTTATTTCCTCGGTTGATCTCACGCGTGGAATCCTGATGAGATTCTCTTTCTCACTTTATTGAAGCCCTAGTTTCAATGGCCCGGCAAATGGTGCAAAGATCAAATCCAAGATCAACGAATGTTGTTTTCTTTGAGAGAAGTGTATTCTTTATATGACTGATTCGTGAATTTAGGGATTACAGTAAAACACTTCATGGAAATCAATTTGTGGTTGAAGGTAGAATAGGACATTAAAAATTATTTGCATAGATTCTATTCAATGTAAATAAGCAATGTATTATTATAAACAATAATATTCTAAAATCTAGATATTTTGTGTTTACCCATTTTTATATATTATTTTGAACTTCAACAACTTTAAAATGATGAAGCTTTCCATTTTAAAGGCTTTATTAATTCAATTGATTTTAAAATGAGATACAGAATACTTTCGAGTTCCTTGAAATTAATTATTCATACTAGATTTTAATATACGATCTTAGTTCTTAGTTGTCAAATGTGAAGAGGAATTAGTTTTGCATATTTTTTCGGATCTTTCATATTTTAATACATTTTTTGTAATTCCAAGTAAATAAAATTAATATAAGGATATATTGTATTTTGAGAATTCAATTTTTTTTAAATACATCTATATCTGCTAATTTTGATCATAAACTGGATTGAAACTTATACAGTAAGTTTAAATAATTATTTCAAGGTTTCAGAATTTATCATCGCAGTAATTATACGATAAAGTATGCGTCAACTACAGTTGACGCATGAAATTCACCAGCTTTTTATGGCTCAAAAATAGAATTTCAAAATAGTGTAATTATTTTTTGATCTGATAACTGAAATTCGTTTTAAAATTCATGAAGATTTATTTACAATTCTGTATAAGTATTATTTAAATATTTTTGATAAATGTTGACAGAAAATTGTAAAATAGTTGTGGGTGGATGTGGCTTTAGGGTCCAAAATTATTGCATTCAAGCAGTTAATAATTGAACGTAAATATACTAACGAGGGTCACCATTGTATGTCGAAACATTTGGTTAAATTATTAATCAATTAAATTCAATTATTTTTAATCCTAAAGCCAAATCCGCCAAAAATAATCTCACAATTTTGTTCTCAAGGGTCGTTATAATTTCCCACTGATTGTAAAAGTACAAAAACGTTAAAAATGTTTAAAAATAGAACCTAATCAGAACATAAACATATTATAAAAACTGTCATTAGCATACAAAATATAATAAACTATACTATTATAGGAATTGAACTATTTAGTTATTTTATTTTTAACAAATTCTGTATTAAAACGTGTTTTTGTTGTTGAGTGAGCGAACTTTCCTAAATATTATGTCTTAAAATTAAAAACATTCAGAATTGCACTATTTTTATTTAAACACGACAACCTAGTTCAACAGTTTTAAATTAACCGCTTTTTAAATTGAATAATTTCTTCTAAACTATAATAAATTATAAATCTTCAAAATAAAAGCTAATAAAACTCTTGTAAAGTAGCCAACATGTCAAGTTCGTGGTTAAAAAAAAATAATTAGAAAACTTAAAGAGAATGGATTTAAAAAAATTCTGTTTGAAGAATAGTTTAAATTAAAAACACCTTATAATTAAAGTGAATTGAAATTGAAAATGTTCGAGTTTTAAAAATAATGAAAGTTAAAATTCAACAATGGAACAGAAAATTATAATGTTCCGAATTGGCAAATAATATAATTCACTGAAAACTTGAACATAAAAACTATTTTTACTTGAAAACCGTTGTATTAACTGCCCTTAGAAATTCAAAGTACTGAAATTCAAAGTAACATTGAAACAATTTGCCTAATTTGAAAAGAATAAAAGTTTTAAATTTGAGCAAAAAATATTTTAAAGTCGTGGAATCGTTCAAGTTGAAGAAAATTAAGAATGCCTGGAAGTCGATAAATCTTTATTGTGTTTGGCGGAAATTGATTCATTTTAATTCATTTGGTTTGAATTGATAGGATTTCAAAACGTTCGTGTTTAGAAAAGATTTACAATTAGAAATAATTGAATTTTGAGAACAAGGCAGAATTTTAAATCTTATCCTTATAACGGAATGTAATTTCGAGTAGTGAGTTTCCCAAATTTGAAAGCCTTCTTCATTGATAATATTTTAGCTAATATAATGACTTGGAAACACCTGAAAAAGGCCTAGAATTTTAAAATCTAAATTCTGCAACAACCAGGTACGATTGTTTTTTTATAATGTTACACGCAGTTTGCATTGACACATATTTATTTATTTCAGCAAAACAATAAAAGACTAGAGAACCGAACTACAAACAGAGCCAAACCTGTCCACAAAAAGGCCCAAATAATAAATCCCCAACCTGCTGCAACAAACCCATTTTCACACATCCATCTCTTGGGGTCTTGTGGTCTTCCTTCCGAGTAGACCTATCTACGTTTTTGCGATCTGGATCATTAATACTACTAGATCCGAAGGCATGATCTCCACAGGGAGATACAAGATGAAGCAAGATGGGAAAAGAGGAGAATGAAGGAAAGAGAAGACCGAAGACTGAAAAGATATCGTGAGAGCCAGAAAACAAGAAAACGATCATCGCCAAGGGGCGGTCTATCGTCGACTCTTTTCAGGAGTGAGCGGTACTACATGCATCCAATCTCGAGCCTCTGAGGTGGAAGAGAGGAACCTATACTGCCTATAGAATCTGAGAATGTTGTGAGACTTCTGAGCTCTCGACTGCAAGTGCCAGAAAGTGGCAGTTGCCCAGCAGCACTTGCCGCGGTTGGACACGTTTTACGATCACCAGGATCTGAAAAAGAGAGTTCCGTTCAATGTTATTTTCCGCCTTCGCGGCACTGCTCTTGGTCCCGATGGTCCTAATCCTACATTTTTGAATTGGATCCCTCAATGTCATTCAGTCAAATTTTTTCTTTTTTTTCTTTCACACTATATCAAATTTAATTTTGGATAAGTTATCGCACGAAAAACATTGACGACCTGGAGGAGAATGTCGCACGCGACAAATCGGTTGTTGCTTCCGAAGAAAGTGTGAGCGACTGCAAAAGTCCGAAAATCTCGCGAGTGATTCGATCAAGTGTCGGGGTGCACTTCCACCCCGGAAACACCCTGGAGGAGTACACCCTGGTGCGATACGAGAAAGGGCCTCTTGAGGATGCACACGATGATCCTCCTACGCACCGCAATCCTCCTGGTCTTCCTTCATCGCCTTCGCGCCGTTTCGAGCGAATCCTCTACTTCCGCCAAGGTACGATTCGAATCCCTTTGATTTGATTAATTGTGTTTGATTTTAATTGATATTTCTAGATCGGGGGGATTTTCATTTCAGTCATTCTGCGATTTGAGCAAATAACAATTAAAAGAAGTTATTCGTGGGACATTCGGAAAAATTTTCGAAAAACTTATACAAAGTCCTCAAGACTTTTAAATAGAAACATTCGCATTTTTAACTGTGCTGTTTTTAATTATTCCTTTTTTTAAATATTATCAATCAACATTTTAGTTCTCACTGAAAAGTTTTGCAATATTTAATACAGTACAATTAACTTTTTTTTAAATATTTCAAGTTGGAAATATCACAATTTTCATGATGTTAACCATTATTAAACTTTAAATTAATATTAATAATTAATAATATTAATAATATTAATTCTTCAAATTTATAGTGGCCCAATAGACTTTATAGCTTCAGTATCAGGGAAGCTCCAAGTATCTTCCCGCCCGCTTTTAAACTTTAAACTGAACTAATTCTTTGGATTTGGACATTAATTTCTTAGATTGCAATTAAAGTCTTGTATATTTATTTTTAATTAAAAGTTTAGTATAACTAGTACTTCAAAATGTAATGTTTAAAATGTTCAACTTGACAATATGAGTGTTTAAGAATGTTATTCGTGACATTTTTTAGTTAGACGTATTGTAGAATTATGAATACCTCTGATAGTATAATTTTGATGTTTTAATTAATTGAGGTTTTCAATTTTTTGATTCAATTTCAAGCATATAAAATCTGATTATTTAACCTTTAATTTACAAATTCATTATCCAATTACGTTTGCCCAAATTAAAGGCTTCCATTTTAAAGTTATATAATTTTAAAAGTTTCAATTTCGCAGTTCTATTTCGAAAAGTTTTAACTTTAACATATATAATATATTTTCTATACATAGTCTTTAAAATGCCGCACTAAATTTTTATCCAGGTTCAAAGTTATTTTACAATTATATCTAAATTGTTTAATCCTGAATCCAAAAGTTTACAATGTTATATTATTCTACTTCGAACGAAAAAAATTTACTATATATTATTATTTATTATTATTTATTATTTTAAATTATTAAAGAAATAGACAGCATAAGATTTCACTTTTCTCTATTATTTAAACTAATTTTATCAGACAATTGCGGCGGTAGCCAGCAATTAAATTTGAAATTTTTTCGACTTTGAAATCTTATATCTTTGAATAGCAATAGGCAGACTTATTAACTAGAAAAATTAAAAAAATTTAATTATTTCAAAATTTCAAGTTTTAAAATGTTAAGTTATTATAAATATTCTAAATAATTCGAAATTCACATTGTGTAGTCATGCAATTTTAAAGCTTTTTTTGAAATTGAGACATTTTGGATCTTTCTAATTCTTTAATATTTGGAAAGGCTCACAAAGACACAAAACAAAATAATAATAAGATTCGAAATAGAAATCAAAAAATGCAACACTTTTGAAAAGCTTTTAGTTTAGATTTGTTTAAAATTGAAATATCAATCAATTCTTAATGCTGAAAAGTTCTATTTCTGGACTATTGTATGTTTTTTAATATGTGTACGCCCTCTCGCTGAGGGAGAATAAATAATAATTAACTATACATTTTAAATGCACAGAAATTATACGAATCATTCATCACTTTCTGCATTACCCAAATTAACCTTTTCCTTCTCTTGGATTAACTATTCAGAAAGCAGAGAATTCATATGATTTCTAAATTTAAATATCAATGTTCATCAACAATTATTTCTTAATTTTGTATATCTGAGGTTCAAGTGCCTGCACTTGTATTTAATACCTGAACACATGTCGCATATTACGTACTTATCGCTACAAGTACTTTTAGGTTAACGAAGGCAGGTTCGGTGCTCGATATAGCAGTGAGCCTGCCCTTTACAATTTAAAAACTGTACAAATATGATAAATAAATAAATGTAGTAAAAATAATTTAATTAATAGTAAATAAAAATTATGCAATATCACTGTAATTTATATTAAATTGGTGTAATGTTTTTGCATATTGAGAAGGCCGTGGCTACGTGAACGAAATTTTGGTACGTATAGTGGTACCTCGAAAAGGGACTATTTGTACAAAAATTTCGGTACAAATAGCCCTATTTTGTGGATGCAATCAGCTACAACCTATTGGGAAATACGCTCGAAGTGGCACTTTTTTCGTGACCGAGATTCTAAATTCAACAGATTATTTTATATCGGGGAACAGAGGTCCTTTATTACATCCACAAAAATATAACTTTAAATAAAGTATAATGCTGCGTTGTTCTTCAATGCCGATCTGGCACGATTTCTGGTATCCTTGAAAACATTAACAAATTAAAGTGCTTCGCGGGATTTCTGCATTCAACTGGCACTGCCCTTTCTTGGTAATTAAACACGATTCTCGGTAAAGCCATTTTAACATGCTATGCATACCATCACTTTCCTTTTTGCATTTAAAGATAGCCTCGGTCTTTAACTAACAAAAAACACCAAGCTTTTAGAAAAAACGTTCTGTGAATGATTCACATACAAAAAAGAAATTTCATGTTATGGTTTTCTTCTTAATCTCCTTTCTTTCAGAATTAATTATGAAGTGTTTTGCTTCAATAATTTGTCAAAATTTCTACATGGAACTTAATAGTGTCTTTAATAGAATCTGAAATTTAAATTTGAGAGAGTTTGTGAATTCATTAATTCTAAATGCAAAGTGTTAATAGTTAGAATTTTTTTATTTTCGAGATTTGCGAATAATAGTTTTATTCGAATTTTTAAGGGCCTTAATTATTTAAAAATTTTCAATTTTGAAAGGTTCAGATTGCAATATTTTTTTAAACAGAGAAATTCAATTTAAAAGCTTGTTCAGATTGAAAGGAAAATATATAAAATCTTTACAAATACTTCTTTGCAGTTATTTAAAAAAATAATTATTATTAATGGATTTTACGACTTCAAATTAGAAGTTTTTAATATATTTTAGTTGAATGAAATATGAATACCAGAGGGATGCCGAATTTATTTCTAGTATAATTTTCAGTCCAAAATTAAATCCTGTGTTAAAAAAATTAGTTAGTCAATAAAATTAGTTACAATTTGGAAAGTTGAAAGACACAATAAGTAATAAGTAATTTATATGGATAATTTATTTCGAGACTCTATTCTTGGTGCTTAGCAACCGATCAAGATATTGGAAATTCCAAATGAAAATACGTTAAAAGCAGCCTGAAAAACAGATAAAGCTTTCGGTGTATTCTTAAATCTCTAACGGTAGATTTGTTTTAGGTTAAAAAATTTAACTTAGTATATAAAAAAATTAAAAATTAAATTTAACTTAAAATGTAGTACACTTGTAAAATTGCAGGGTCGGAATTAAGAGATAAAACAACGTGACAATATTTCTCGCATATTTTACACAGTCCTGTTTTTAAGTGACACACTTTTAGTTTCCGGAATAATTCTTTCGGTTGAAATTCCTAGTGATTTACAGCTTGAACTGCAGTTTGCAAAAAGTCGATAAAATACCGGTTTTTGGGACAAGAAATGCAAAAAAAAATGCAATTAAATATGCGAATGAAAGGTCCCCACAAGTCCATGTAAATTTCTGAGCTTCAGGAGGGGTGTAAGGAGAAAAAAATTGTATTGAGAAAAGTGGATTCCGGATTCCGAGACTATATAGTCGGATGTCCTTTCTTACTCAGGAGACCGAAGAGCGGAGGCCAAACGCGTTTTCACTTTCGACCGATGGTTTCGAAGATTTTGTAAATCATACTTGAATTTACAGCCTGTTTGAAACTCGATTTTCCCGATAAAAAATGTCTACCCAAATTTAAGAAGTGATATCACAGGACATAAATTGGCTGATAAAGATTAATATCTAAATTTAGTGTGAGGTAAATCATATTTTTCATTTTCTTCAACAGTTGAATCTCGAAATTTGTTTTGATTTGGAGCTTTTGTACTCTTTAAAAATCTATTGGGCTTCATTTGGAAGATTTCTAATTTAAGATATGAAAATAGAGCCTTCTGAGTATTCCTTATAGGACCCTGATACCAGCACAAAAAGCTTTTAAGCAGTTTGAAACCATTTAGTTTAAATTCCAATTCCGCTAAAATCTCAAGCTTTAAAATTAAAATCTCTTTAAACATGAAGCTCTTATTTTAAAAATAAAAGCTTTTCATAGCTTAAGCTTAAAAACCGAAATCCCCTCAAACTTGAAACAGTTATATTTAAAGCTCTTAAAATAAAAAAATTTTAAGTTAAAATCTCTCGAATACTCTTGATTTCAATTTAACATCTTGTACAAAATTTAAAAAAATTATGCTTGCGCCTATCAACCCCTTACTTGGAGTCGCTTGCGGGCCTCTGCTGGGACTGATTTTTGTTTATAATATGCTTGCTTCGAAAGCGAAAGCTCCTGCAATCTTTTGAAATTAAAAATATTTGAGGTTTAATTGTTCCAAATTGAAGCTTAATCATTTTGGAATTTTTTAAATTTCGAATTGAAATCACTTAAAAACCTAAAGGTTTTAAATACCTTGAAAGCATCTAAAGTGAATAATACTTTAAATTTTAAATAATGAACTAATTTTAGATCTTAACTTACGAATAAAATTCTGTTAAAAATCTGAACATTTTTTAGTTACATTTCTCTTTAAATTTCCACTAAAATTTGTATCTCTTAGAATGAGTGTTTCAAAGGTCCAGGTATCCAAAAAATGATTATAATTGATCTAAATCTTTATAGGCAATTTCCCGAGTCCGAACTACATGAACGAAATTTTAAAAATATTGGAATTTAATGAAAAAAAAACTTGTTGATATTTATGAAATAGTGAACCATTATTTTGAAAAAAGTACTATGAAGTATAAGTTGGTTTTTTAAATGGGACTTGCAAGCCAAATAGTTAAATTGAATGGCATGCCCCCCGGGCTTTTGAAATTGACCCCAGCAGAAAATTCCCCAAAAATACAAAATAGCAGTTTTATGTCAAATTAATGCTAAAGACGGTATTTTTTGACGTGATTTATTTTTATTCGATAAATGGCAAGTTTCCAAGTATTTTCTAACTAATTTAAAAATATTTAAATAATAATGGTTGTTTAAACAATACTTTTACCAGTAAATCGTTAAAAGTGATTATTTCTGGAAAAAGTTAATGACGCAGTTAATAAATGTTCAGAGTGAATTTTTTTTTTAAAGACAGTTTACAGTTATTTAAACAATTAATTTCAATTCTCTTTTTCATGGAAAGGGTGGAGAAAATTCTAGTTTTTTTCGTATCTTTTACACTATATCGCTTAATTATCAATTATTTTCTTATATTGCAATGAAGATGATCTGAAAAAATAACTGTTCATAACGTATCTAAAAAAACGGTTAAAGGCATGATTATTGTTTAAAACATTATGATATTAGTTCTGAGACAAGAAAGTACTTAGTAATAAGCGACATAATGTAAGAGATTCTAAAAAACTCAAATTTTCTCCACCTTTCTTATAAAAAGGCACAAGTAAATAATTATTGATTGTTTAAATAATTGCAAACTCTCTTTTATAGAAAATATAAATGTTAACATTCATTAACTGCGTCATTAACTTAAGAAAATAGTAAATTTCCAAGATATAGAGTGTAAAAATTATTGAAGCAAATGAAAATTGTTTAAACAATTTCAAAACTGTCTTTTACAAAAAGTATAATTTTGAAATAATTACCACAATATTTAACAAGAAGTATTACACATAATATTCATCAACTGTATCATTTATCATGAAAACTAGTAACTCTTAACTATTTACTAACAAAAAAATTAAACAGCTAAAAATTAGTTACAAAATACTTGGAAATTTATCAAATAAAAATAATTAATTAAAATTGCTATTTTGAATTTTTTGGGGCATTTTCCGGGCACAATGCAAGGGGATTAAGGGGGTCAAAATTAAAAGTTAGTTGGTGGAAATTATTCATTAAACGTTCCTTAAGAGACGACTAAACCTAAATTTCAAAAAAGTTAAAAGAAAGTCCTTTAAGTGTCCTGGGCAGAAAGGTTTTAGTGTCAAAAGTAGAATTTTACAGATGTTACAAGGAATGTCTAAGCTTGATGTACTTGATTTTGATTAACAAATTTTCCTATTATTTAACTCTATCAAGGCACGAAAGTAAAATCTTTAAAGAAGCAACCACCTTCGAGAAAGCCCCTTGCCAATGGTGCGGCGAGTCCACAGCAACGAAAATATTGATATACAAAGAGTTGCATGATTTTTGTATTTTTTTAATTTAAAAAAACGGACAAGAAATTACTTTTGAATTATTAATCAGCTCTATTGAATTTGTAAAAAGGTCAGATAGAAATATATAATTACTTTATAAAAAATATACCCGCTGCGGCGCAGGAAAAAATGCCCGAGCAGAAGAAATCTCTTACGGAAATTCTCCTTGGGACCTGTTGGAATCAATCCTTATTTATTCGTTTATCTAAACGAGGTGTTAACTCTGGATTTGGCATATTAAAGATCCAGAAACGCGAAATCGATTTGAGCCATATAATTCAATAGACTGGGAAGGTTCATAAAATTGGTTTCATCTGGCAGCTTTTATTGATAATGTAGACAAAATTTCTAAGGATATAGCTGGGAAATATGGAGTGTGGGTATCGTTATGTGTTCTTTTATGCTGATTGCGTGATCAGCTGAAGACGAGGGGGACAAATAAAATATCAGAATGTGAGAAACGACTACTGTCAGATTATTGGTAGTAAACGGCATTCCATTTGCTGTCTGCTGGTGTCACCATGGAAACGCCGGTGACGCTCACCTGGCGGAGAAAGAAACTGGTTCGTTCCAAATAAGCCATTATCGCTGTAAAGATCTGTCTAAGATAAATGCAGCATAATATTCTATATTCCAAGAGTACTGGAGACGCTTGTTTTCAGGGTCGCAGCAATAATCAAACTTAATTCTTGCATCAATAACTCGGGCAAAGAATTTTAGTTATCATACACCTTGGCTTTCAATTTAGCATTTATCGTTTAATCGGTACAGTTACGGGGACGATATTATCGGATATCAAATTTTTAAGTAGCACTCTGTCAGTTTAACTTTTAGCTTACATGCGGTGAATTATATAAAGAACAGGTTATTTTTCTTGAAAAGATTAATTTTAACTCTGGCGGAGCATATAATGGGTCACTCAAAACCTTACATCGATTTTGATCGAAAATATATTTTAAGATAGTACCCTTATGTAAAAGTATAAAAAATTGAAAATATTTCAATTTTTTCGAAGTTTTTTTTTTTTGCAAAAAACATTTTTTTATAAATTTTTTCGCTGTGTGAATAATTCTAACAATATTTGGATATGTGGCACTTCACCATATGAGTAATTTAGTTTCCTCCACTTTTTATGCACATTTTTTAATTTCTCAAAAAATAATAGCACCCAGGCGTAAAAAGCAATCATGCCAACGTCTGGACACTATTATTTTTTTGAAAAATTAAAATTTGTGGGTCAAAAGTATGGGAAAATAAATTCTCGTATGGCAAAGTATCACATGTCCATAAAGAACATTCGAAAGGTTTTTCAATAGGATGGGAAGAGTAATTGTGAAATAGTAGACCATCCAAAAATATGTATTGAATCAGAGAGTTATCCGTGATAGGTCACATATAGGTATGTGCTCCGAGGGCTTATTGAGGGAATAATAAGCTATTTCGATAAATATGAATAGATATATTAGTATTACAAGCAGCCAATTTGGATTTAAAGATCCTTTAATTTTGAGGCTTCAGATATCGGGAGAGTTCAATTTGATGACTTGAGTATCAATCAAATAGTACATAGTTTTCGTATTTAAAGAGATTTCGATTTTAAGGCTCTATGGTGTAAAGAGTTTTGTATGCGAAAATGACGTATTCGATAGAACTTTAATTTGATACTTGATTTGACAAGAATTTAGCTCAAATACTGAAGAATTTTAAAAAAATTTCACTGTAACATTTTATTTTAAAATACACCCTTATGTTTGTTAGACATCCAATTTAGTTTTCATGCCAAAAATCAGGTCTTCGGGGAAAAAGATTGTCTATAATTTTAAGAATTTAAATAATATTATAAATAATTTCTTAAGAAAAAAACACATTATTTTTTATGAAAAAAGCTTTAAACCTACGAAAAATAATGACTTTAATAATATTTTTTGCAACTGAAATTTTTCTTACTGTCGCTTCATATCAAATTTTCGAAAATGTTTTTATTTTAATAAAGCATGGCTTATTTTTAGAGGATGACGCTTCCTAAAACTCTACTTTTTTGAATTTAGAAAATAAGTGCATAATTTTTAAATACAGTTATTTTTTTGAAAATGATTTAGGTAAAAAAATTGTTTTAACGACTTCAGTCATATGACAATTTACTTTTAAAATTGGGAAGAAGCGATAGAACGATAAAATTCATCAGTAATATTATTTTGATTCTTAAAATCATATAAAAACTATTTTTTCAGAGATCTGAGGGCTTGAAATTGGAAGTATATCCAGTATTCACATGGTGGCCGCTCGACCGGACACCGGGAATTTGTTGAGACCGGGATGATCCGGGAAACTACAGTTAATTACTTTTTTTACCAGTAATTTGACCATTTGTTAGAAGAAAAATACTTCCAATCATTTGAAATTCAATTTGATTAAGGTAAATGTGCCAGTCTTCGACAATGCATGGGTTGTCGGCAGATGGGCAGTATTTGACATATAGTAAGCTGTTTTGTTCTTCGTTCTCAGCAAAAATGTTTTTTCTTAAACGCTATTGCCGATCACTCACACGTCGAAGTGCCGATAACCCATGCATTCTCGTATTTATAACTTCAAACTTCTTATAATATTCATTCTAATAGGATATGTTACAAGTAATAAGTAATGTAAATTTCTAAAGGTACGCTTTATTCGATAAAACCCATTTCTTAAGCTTTAAATATGTTTAGTATAGTTTTTGAGGCATTTGAAATCTGAAATTCGCTTTAAGCTTCCGATAACTGGCACACTTACCTGACTTCAAATGATTTTTTTTTGTTATTTCAACGACCTTAAAATATGTTTGCAAAACGGAAAATTACCGGAAATTTTTGTTCTCCATTAAAACGATCACCCTGTTTTCGTATATAGAGCTTTCAGTTTAAGACCTTTAAAGTTGAAAATATTTTTACTAAGAAGTTTCAGATTCGAGGAGATTTTAGTTTTAAAGCATCAGATTTAAAGAGATTTTATATTAAAAGTTTTAAATGAGAAAGAATTTATGTTAAAAAGCTTTGAATTTGAGGATTTATATCCATTTGCAGTTGAACTTAAGATTTTCATTTTTTAGAAGCTTTTCATTTTAAAGTAATGACATTTAAATTGGTAGAGTAAAAATGTTTGTATTTTAATGTCTGGGAAATATTTCGAATTAGAATTTCTTTCAATAAGAATTACGTCGAAAATGCCTAATTTTGCATGAAATATTCTGTTTCAGTTTTATACAAATAAATATGTGTATTGCAACTAAACTATTATTAAGTGAAATGAAAACAAGTATATATTTCAAGAATTTAGATTAGCACGACTTTAGACAAAAATGATTCAAAAATGGGGTCTCACAATGAAATGTATAGACTTTTTACGAAAGAGATTTGTAATCAAATTTCGATCTTTCTTTATACCTATAATAAACATTAGCAGTTCCTGTTTAATTTTCTTATCCCCGTTGCTTCGATAATCGTAAATATTTTGTGATGCTTTTTTTAGTATTGAACACATCATAATTATTGATTGCTGCTTTTATTCAATTATTTTTAATTTATACATTGTTAGTCATCTCCCCCCCCCCCTCTCTTTTATTTTTTATAACTTCACTTTATAACTCATGAGACTGCTTCTCGTTAAATCAGCATGCATAGAAAGCTTTTTTTCATGGAATAGCGAGTTAAGTCAAGACTTATGACTATCATTGCAATATTAATGTACCAATTAATCAACTCCTACTACTGAGAAGTTATTAGCTTCGATACTTGTATACATTTAAATGCTTGTATAACATATCAGTTGACTATTTGTTACATCTAGGGAAGTGGAAACTTCGCACAAATTGAGAACAATTTTTCTAAACTTAGCAGTTTAGTTTTACACTGATGATGTATGAATATGAAAACAGCAAACAATGCTCTGTTTTGATCAACTTTTTCACTATCTTGCATATTTCCATTATGCGGATCAAAGCTGTCTGACTTTATGAATTACCATGTACTAATTAATTAATATTTAATTTTCATGGTTGAAAATAATGACACAATTCGATTAGAGATATTCCCTGACACGAATAATGACAGACGAACCAACTTGTAATTGACCCCAAAATGTATACTCTTTTTAAATTCTCATCATAGAAGGTATTAGATTTGTGTAAAATATTACATTTAAAAAATTCCAAAAAACACACGAAAATGAACATTTTAAGCCAATTAACGCACGGTATAAAAAAACAGTCAAGAGAAGAAAAATGTTGCTTTTTAAATGCCCTACAAGTTTACCATAACAACTTTTTGAATTTTATTGAAAAATTGAAAATTCAAATTTTAACAGCATACAAAGTAATGGAAAATCCAAAAATTACATTTTCGGGCCTAACTATGCAAAATACGATAAAATATGAGTTGACAAAAATTTTGCATTTGAAAACGATCTAAAATTTTTTATCAATCACTTTTTGATAGGATGCGTAGTTTTCGTTTTAATCGTGAAAAACGTCATTAAGTCAAAAAAAAGTCTACCGCGTGGGCACACTCTCATCACAACTTTTGTCCTTTCATTTTTTTATGTCTTTAATGCTATTTTTTTCGATTAAACCCAAAAACAAAAATATAAAAAAATCATTCATGACAAATAAATTCATTTTTACATTCTCATCAGAGAAGGTATTAGATTTGTGTAAAATTTGACCCACCCATTTTTTGTCAAATGTCCACGTTTCGGACATCCTGAATCCGAAAAACAGGTTTTTACGAATGTGTTTGTATTTCTGTGAATCTGTATGTATGACTGTGTGTACGATGACTTTTGAAAAACTCTATCTATTAGATTGGTCTTTGGTACACTATTTTAATATCATGTCGGATAAAAATTCAAAAAGTTAGCGCATTTTGAATATTTTTCAGACCACTTTTTTACAATTCAAAAATTCTCTTTACGGATATTCATAGTATTTAAAAAGACAATCAATTTATCCTAATTACTTTTTTCACAAAACCAAAAAGTACCAGAGTTATAGCATTTACAACATTCCAAAATAACACATGAAAATGAACATTTTAAGCCAAATAACGCACGATATAAAAAAAAATGAAGAGAAGAAACATGTTGATTTTTAAATGCTCTGCAAGATAATCATAACAACTTGTTGAGTTTTCTTGAAAAATCGAAAATCCAAATTTTGACAGCATAAAAAATAATGGAAAATCCAAAAGTAATTTAAAAAAACGCTGCTGACCCACCCCCTTCATTAATCGAAGTTTCGTTGGACAGTTTTTGTAACTAGACTCTTTACCGTAGACACTTGGAGAGACTTTTTTTTGTAAATTATTAGGAGATGATGCAATAGGGCACCACAACTGCGATTTAGAACAAGATGCGGTAGAAAGTTCAATTGACAAAGTCTTGGTCACTGAGGGTAGAGATATAATTTAGAAGTTAAAAAACAGTCAGGCTGTTGTGTAGAACGCATGTGTATGACTTTGAAATCGTAAAAATAAAATTGGAAATGCATGTTATGAGTTGTAATAATATACATTTATGGAAATGATATACAATTTGAGGGACAAATTGGAATGCGAAGCACAAGATACGTAATGACAATGTTTTCGTTAAAGCCGCAGGAGCTTTAACAAAAGAGAATTCAAAATCACCAAATTACTATTGTCGATGCTTTGACCTTTAGTTTTAAAAAGTCTGTGCACAAGTGTGAGGAATATACAAAGACCGAGCGCATAGCGCGAGGTAAATTTATCAAAAAGCGCGAAGCGCAAGATAAGTATGTTATCGAGCTCGAAGCCCAAGAACAAACAGTCGCGCGCCCCAGGCGCGCTCAAACTTGCGAGCGAAGCAAACCGCGCGCGATGAGAATATGCCCGCCAAGCGGGAAGATTTTTTATATAATTTGCAAATATATATTTTTTTGAGCTATTGATTCTTTTTCAGTTTCTAATATATAATAATGAATTATTTTTCATAGACTGAGACAAATATTTAAATGAACGGATGTTTGTCATGTTACCTATCGAAATCCCACTCATGGGCTTCCTTTTAATTACGTCATTGATTTATGAACCGCAAAAGACAAGGTCGTGAGTAAGATCTTGATCGTGTAGAATTGTAGGTATTTGTACATCTTGAGAGGCCTTCCAAGTAATCGCTCAAGTAGATATGTGTGAACGAATATTATTCAAGGTATGCAGTAACTTCCGAAATACTGGCTACGTCAGAATAATTAATGTGTTTTGACAACATTTTTCTATATGGGACTTAATTTAATTGCTTGTTTCAAATGAAATGCATTTCGGCATTGATGTTTACACTGAAACCGAGGAGAAAAAATTTCCCATTTTTCCTAGTTTTCAAAAATTTTCCCTGTCATTAAAATTGCAAAAATCAAACTTCCAAAGCTGAAAATTTTGAAGAACTTAAAATTATTTTACAAATATGAGTTTCATTATGATAGCATCAAAATTAAACACTATTTAAAAATAAAAAATTCAAATTGTTCAATTTGAAATTAGTAGCCTTCAGAATTAAATTAAATCGCCAAATGATAAACACTTCAAATTCACTTCTCAATTAAAGCTTTTAAATTGTACAGTTAAAAACCCTAGGCATTAAACAGTTAGTTACGTTTTCATTGCAACTGTTAAGAATTGTAAAATAAAAAAAAATCAATTCAAAAATTTCAGCAATGTTTGAAGGGTTACGGTACAGAACTTGAAATCAACAAACTCGGAAATTTTTTCGGGAAAGCGAAAAAAACATTCTGCAAAATCGTAATCACCATTTAAAGATAGAACAAGAGTCCACTCTCGAGCTCAAGTGTTGTTGAATTGAACCGAATAAGTATGATCACAAAAAGTGCTCCAACAGTTTCGAGAAAATAAATGTAGAATTTGACAATCTCAAAGTTACATTGATCACAAATGTGAGCTGACTCATCTGAGGATTATGATAAAAAATTTAATTTTAAGTTGAAAAAATAAATAAAAAACAAGCTCAAAATCGGCTTTGGATAGCGATTAAAAAAATCATTTTTGAATCGTTTGCAAAAAAATCTTGCTCCTAAGTTATGGGGATGCTCAATGAGAATAAACAAGTTTTTATACAAAAAAACATTCTATTCCGAGAAAATTTACTAAAACTCCTCATTTAATTCTTTCGGAAAGCATAAAACAACTGTACATTATGAACAATAAAAATGACAGACAATTTATTTTTTAAACGAAAACCTGATAAATACTTTTTGGTAAAATCTGTCATCTTACTTGAGTTTGAAATAATCCCCGAAATGATCATTAAATTAAATTTTTTTTAAATATTCAGTTTCGAATGATGCTTCATTCTAAAATGGTTTACTTTTTAATGCCTAAAATTAAGGATTGTTTAGTTTTACAACTTGATTGTGAAAAAATAAAAGTGGTCTAATTGGGCATAATAGGTACTTTTTAAATCTCAATAATTTTAGAATAATTCGACAATTTAAATTAAAAATATTATTTAATTTTTAACAATTTGTATTGATAATTGGTAAAATATAATTTGTTACGTTTGGACAACCGCAGGACTTCGCCAGGAACGGGTGCTAATCTGAAATTTGCACCCGATCCCAGCGAAATCGCTGTAGAATTTCAGTCATAACCACGTCTCACTACCGTGAGATAGGTGGTTACAGTCTGTGACGGAATCAATACGGCGATCCGG
>JAAAKG020217661.1:0-21936 GCA_010014905.2 Druon quercuslanigerum
TGCAGCAACTATCCCTCAAACGGACAATAGCGTGCTCCTATACGGAAAGCAACAGCTACCCCACGTTAAACGTAGCAGTTGTATCTACAGGGACGACAACAGCACCAAATTTTTTTCGGTGTACAGTAATTTTCCAGAGACTTATTGTCCAAATTATCACTCCAGACTTAAAAACAAACTTTTTTTCGTTATTTAGACGACGTAACAACAGTAACTCAAAATTTTGATGATCATTTAAAATATTTAAACATCGTAATAGATAAAATACACAAAGCAAATTTAACGATCAGTCCAGACAAATGTGTCTTCGGCTGCTCGGAGATTAAATATTTAGGTTTTAAAAGTAAAGATAAAGGACTCCAAATAGAAGACAAGAAAATAAAAGGAACCTTACAATTATACAAACCTAAAAATATTAAACAATTACAGTGCATTATAGAAATGGCAAGTTGGTACAAAAAATTGATACCACACTTTGCTAAAATAATAGAACCAATGAACAAGTGACTGTAAAAAGATCAAGTATGAAACTGAGAATTAAAACAAGATGAGGCTTTCCAAGGTAACACGGGCTGGGGAGCCTTTCTTAGACAAACAGTCCACGGCGTAAATTACTTTATCGCTTGCGCAAGTATAAGCCTATACGGCGCAGGATGCCGCTACTCGGTATCCGAGAAGAATTCCTAGCGGTAGCTTAGGCCATACACAACTTTAGGCCATACTTTAAAGGGCAAAGTTTTGTATTTTGTATTTATTAAAGAAAAGTCTTAGAGTTTTAAAGTAACCACGTACCACTTAGCGCTAAAGTGGCTCCAAAACCTAAAAAACCCATTGCCCGAATAGCCAGATAGGCATTAAAACTTCTCTAATATGACTAAGAAGTCATATATCGCAAGTTTAGCTCGAAGTTTGACCCTGATTCTCTCTTGTGATCACTTTGGCATTTTTGGTTTCATTTTGGCATGGCAAGATTGTGTTATTTCCACTTTAGCATATCATCACCACATTTTGAGCCAAGACATTCCTGATGATATCTGCAGGGCGTGTCATGCACACCCCGAGTATCTAGGATACATACTGTCTATCTGTCCAACTGAACCGGGAACGACCTACATTCGAAGGCACTATTCGGCACTAGGAGTGCTTTATTGCCGTATCTGTGGCTCTTACGGCATTAGATTTAATACCACTCCGCTACACGCTCCTAGGGAAATAGGGTCGATTGTTGAGAATATGAAGTGTCGCAAATAGTGAAACTTAATATTCTTGACAATTTCTTCTCTTCTGCACTCGAAGTCTGACATAGTCCTTCTTGACTTCGAGAAACGAACCATGTTCGTTATTGAATTTTCGGCAACCGCTGAGAAAAACATCATATACCATGAAAATGAATACAAAAGGAGATATACAGATCTTATATGGGAGTTGCTACGAATATACCCGAAATATTATGTTTGGGTAATAGTCCTGATCATCGGCATGTCAACCAAATGCTAAGACACTTTCGCGGAAAATGCAGAAGGAGGTCGTCTTTGAGTCTCTCCGTGTTCTCAGTGTGTACGACACTTTTGCCGGATCGTCGTATTGAGTCCGTCACATACTGTAATCACCTATCTCAACGTCGTAAGACGTGGATATAGCTGAAATTTTACCGCGATTTCGCTAGGAGCCGGTACATTTTTTGAAATTAGCACTCGCTCCCGGCGAAATGCCACCTATGTCCTTATTACGGGATTTCATAGGGTGCAAGTTCCATTCCACGACCGTCTCACGACCGTGACATAAGTGGTTACCATCTACGATGGATTTAATACCGACTTCTACAGCTTTCCCGCACGCGTATTAGCATTTCATTAACATGCAGGGATGCTTTTCACGCTATGAACCAGTGAAAGCTTGACACCTCCAAAAGCACTGATCATCAGATTTCTACTTATATGTGATGTTCTTGTCGGTGGGGGTCGAAAATTCTATAAAGAACATGGTTCGTTTATCGAAGTGAAGGAGAAGTATATCAGACCTCGAGTGCACGACAAAATAAATTGTCGAGCATAAGAAGTACCAGTATATTCGGCACTTCTCATGTTCGACAATGTATTCTACTCTTTAAGAAACGTTTAACGGACTAGTATCAGGACCGAGGCCGTAAGAGTGATAGATATGGTAATAAAGTACTCGTAGTGCCGCATGGTACCTTTAGATGTACATCGTTCACACGTGAATTGGACAACCATGTAATATGTGTCCTAGATTCTCGGGGTGTACATTGCCCACTCTGCAGCTTTCATGGGAATATCTTGGCTCAAAATGTGGAGTCGGTATACTAAAGTGGAAATGACACCGACTCGACGCGTAAAATGAAACCATTAGTACCCGAACTCAATCCGTCTGATTTAAGGAAAGTAAACGTTAAAACAAACGACATCTACCGATGAGCTGTTCGAGAAAGATTTTCTCCTGTGCATTGTTTATCCAGGTCGAATTAAAATAGAAAAGGTTCAAGAGAACCTGAAGCGAGCCCTAAGGTTCAATCTGAAATTGAGAAAAAAAATTGGAAAAGTTACTGCACTACAATTTTGAGCCTGTAGTAGCAGGAATTATGGTAGAGCCTTTTTGTAATTGCTCCAAAAACTGTAGAATAAAAAAATAATGAACTTTTTTTTACACAAAAAATATTGCAACTTTACACACAACGCACTACAAATCATTTTGTTGTATAAATCAAAAATATGCATTTATTTGTTTCCACGAGAGAACAATTTGGCTACTTCACGGATCGAAAATTCCAAAATTTATATTTTTGGGTCACCCTAATATATATCATGTCATCTTTGTCACAGAACCGAAAGGCCTGCGGCAAAGCCACGGGACGCATCATCAGGTTGCGGGGAAAGGGTCCCTGTAGCAAGGGTTCCTGCTGTATATGGTTACCCTAATTAATAATCAGTCTCGTTCAATAGTACATAGATGGTCTCGAAGGATTAACGCCTAAGTGGAGGTGTAACAACTGTGCCGAAAACTGGAAGGAACATCATTGCCAAGGAGAAGGGAAAGGAGGAGCGGTATCAGGACCTTGAACGGGAGCTTCAACGACTGTACCTAAAATAATCACCTAAAGTAATTGTCCTTGTGATCGGTGCTCTCGGAGTAGAAAATCTATCACTGTTTAGTAAACTTAAAGCCATACCCGCATATGGTTAATTTCTACGTAATAGATGTTAATTTTATATTGCAGTAAAATTACTCCAATATTAAATTTTGAATTGTGAGGTTAAAAATAAATTGTACCCAAGATATTTGGTCAAAATGATTGCCCTTGTGATCAGTTCTCGCGGAGGTGCGAAGCCACGCTGATTCATAACCGCGAAGCCAAAAACATGCTAAGGCATTTGCGAGATGAATGTCATGTGACCACCCACCTCACGGTCGTGAGAATAGTGAGATTAGTACCTTGAACTTTTTTATATTGACTCATATTTAGAATTTTTAACTGTATATACTTTACGCCTAAAATTTTTTAATTAATACGTTTCAAATCCATAATTTTGAAAACTCAGTTTTTGATTAAAAACGTTTAGAAAAAGAATGCTTACCACAAAATCCTCATCGTACTTGCAGCATTAAATTCATTTTACTTATTAAATTGTGAAGAATATCCGAAAGAATAAATATAGTCAATATTGGTTTTGAAAATTACTTTACCTGAGGGATTATGCCGCTTTCTTCGTCACAATTTTCGTTTCCGTTTAAAACTCTCCTGAGTTTATCCATTTTTACTCTTAATATTTACTCCAAAAATTTTCAAGTTCTGAAAAATGATATTGTGCTGATGTGTAGTAATTTCCATCGAGAATAATAAGTATAGTTGGCATTGATCATCACATAGTGTAAGGACAACCGTTTCACTATATGCTCTCATATCGAAGTGCAGATACCATTACATTATGACTGCTAGAACTACATGAAGCACGCGATTATACGTGACAGTCCGCGAAGAAAGACACCTAACCGCGGTAGCTTCATTTTAGAATAGGAGCGATTGAAGATGCATTCCAACACAGGAACCATATAAGAGGGTCTCACTTTGCAGTTTAAAAACAACTCGAATTTATCAGATATAGGAATAATTTTTTTTATTATAACCAATCGATATAAAACTATCAATTGGTGTGAAAACAATAAATCGATTTTGTCCGTGTGAGGTCCCGTTCTTCGCAGACAGTCACATGCATATGTATATTTGATGCTCTCTTTAAGAGCGATGGAACGGAGAATGTAAAATCTACAGGACATGTCGAGAAATATCATTTTTGTGCGTGAATCCTAACTATTTTAAATTTAGATTATTCGGGGAAAACATAGCTAAAATATGAAAAAGGGGAAAATATGTTATAAACGTCGAAAATCGAACAGATGCTGTTTTTCTACCAAATGCTATTTTTGAGGCGCACTGATATTTTCGTTCGATTTTCGAAGTTAATAACATATTTTCACCAACCACAAAAATGAGATGTTTTCACAAGCCTTGTGAATTAGCCGTGCTCCATTCCACCGCCCATAATGACAAAATATAAAAAGCGTTCCGTTTAGGGAAATTCCACGTTATAGTAGAATGAAATTAATTCTTCGAGGCACATTCATTTTTTAAATTGAAGATTATCTACAGTAGGTTCATTTTTTATTGTAGGGTCGTCTCACAGATTTCTTTTTATAAATTATTAGAGTTGCCCTATACATATGTATTTTCTTTGTACAAGAATTAAATTATAAAGTTCTTAGCATAATTTAAAAATACTTAAACAATTGATTTATAAAGCTTGTGCACATTGTGAAGAGATAGATATTACGCCTACTCAAATAATTGATTTTTCTCTAACGGAGAACTTTTTAATTAACCCGCGTGAGATACTAGAGCAAGGCTCATCTCGTCAAGAGTCTATCCATCAAAGAAACAAATTTGTAGCCAGAAGGATGCCGAAACTCTATCGAGCATTGAATAGTCAATTTAAATGTGGGAGCTTCTTCTCGCTACCACCGTACGGGCGCCCAAAACCAAAACTCAACAAAGTCACAAGAGAGCGCGGGGTCCCGAATCTACGACGAGAGAACGAAATCTCTCTTTATCGAAATTCTCTCATCGGAGTATAGTGTAACCAAAAATTACGAATATGCTAGATAATTATGTATAATTTCTGATGGCTACACATATTCGTAAGGTCTTCTTCAAAAAAATGTTACCATAAACAGAGGCATCCTTCCACAAATTTACGAGTCTGCGAACTCGCTAAGCTTTCGATACCCGCCCAAGTGATCTTGGCAACGGCGCCTATTTGACAATGATTTTTACTGTAGAAATTTCCCCCTTATGTATTACGGTAGAAATTTTGACCTGTCACTCTTGCTCTGTCGTCGTTTCATTCAACATGTTCTCTTCCGACGAAGGTATTGGGAATATATTTACGAAATGGCTAAAGATTGTAAGGCCTAACAGGAATTAAGAACGGGAATCTGAAAGGACTTCCAACGATGGATCTCAGGTTTGAGTTTTGTTTACTGGCATACCCGATGGTTGAACGGGCTTTGTTTTTAGAATGATTGTCGAAGAAAGATTGTAAACCTTGCCACTTGTTCCGACCATTACGTCAGGCCAATTTAATAATCTGGGTCGCGAGTGTTTCCACGATTTTTTATGCGTGCTTGGGCTGCATTAATTTTAGTGAGATTTAGAATCTAAACCTGTTTTCTTAGACTTTTGATTCCAAAGTGAGAAGAATTCATTGTTCATGTGTTTAGGATATTAAAATTGTAAGACTGTGGGAATTTGACCTTGTGTAAAGAAAAGTTTCGACTCGTGCGCATAAAGCATTATTTTGTGTTCCAATACATATGAATCTTTTTATTGTATTGTTATTCTGAAATGGTGGCCTAACGAATTTTTATTTCACTGAACCCAGCCCGTTTTGACTTTAGAATTTTGAGAATAAAGGAATTTACTGTAATATATAGAATCAGTGATTCTTTCTTCTTTTCTCGGGTTTCGGATAGAGGGTACCTGTACCAAGGGTTTTTGCTGAATATGGTTACAAAAATTAATAGGCAATCTCGGACAATTGTCCTGGGGTGGTTCCGCAGGAATTAACCCCCAAGCGGAGGTGTGACAACCGTGCCGAAAGCTGAATGCACCAGGGTGAGGTGTCTACAACGGTGACTCTAGAGAACGGACGACCTCTCAGAGTACGCAGCCTTATCCTTGCATGCGCGGTTCTACATGGATGGACGAACCCCTTTCTGTAGCTTCTCGTGGAAACAACAATGATGTAACCAAACATAGTTGTAGTAAGTGCCGTTCAAAGCAATAGAACGCGCAGAGTTCCTGACAATGAGTCGCCCAACAATGCCGACCACTCTAGAGCTGGGGGAGCCAATGAAGATAAAGTCAATACGATCGATTGGCGGAATCTTGACGCTTTTAGGTGGACAGAGCGACAAAATCACAACTTGCTAGAATGCTATGATGCGAGTGTAACCCCTGAACCAAAGATTTACATGGCACGTCTCTATGCTCTGTGGTGCGAGAAACACCCAGAGTTATCGCACTTTTTGCATCAATGTTTGCGAAACCATGCTGAAGTACTCCTAAAACGAAGCTATATAAGCGGAGCGCCTACTCTACTGCAGCCAGAACAATTCAGAAACAGAGAAAGAGAGGCAACACTAAGACCAACCGCGGAAAGGCATCCAATAGAGAACGAGCGATGCTTTATGACCCGGAGAAACATCAACATCCAGATTTCTTTCAAGCCAAAAGATCTTGCTAAAATAGATGACGAGCTTCGTGGACAATTTTCCGAAGAATCCGACCTCTGGACTGTCAATTGTTGTGTGTATAATGCAGCGAGAGCTTAGGCCGATTCGAAACGCAAAACAAAACCAACGGTTCATCATAAGACCAAAAGACGAATGCATCAACTCGCCATAAAGATAGGCTGGGAAAGAGAGAAAGAGAGGCAACACTGAGACCAACTGCGGGCAGGCATCCGATAGAGGACGAGCGATACTTTATGACCCGGAGAAACATCAACATCCAGGTTTCCCTCAAACCTAAAGATCTAGCTGAAATAGATGACGAGCTTCGAGGATAATTTCCCGAAGAATCCAACCTCTGGACTATCAATTGTTGTGTATATAATGCAGCGAGAGCTTTGGCCGATGCGAAACGTAAAACAAAACCAACGGTCGATCATAAGACCAAAAGACGAATGCATCAACTCGCCATAAAGATAGGCTTGGCTTACCGCCAAGCTTGGAAAGTTCGCGCGCAAACTCCGGTTCTACTATCACACACTTAACAAGTCAAAACTGCTGACAATCAGGCAGCATATTTTTGAGAGCATACGGATACTATCTGACGCTAAGAGAATTCTAGAGCGGAGAGAGAGGTGGGTCAGAGAAAACCAACAGTTTCTCTCTGACCCATCTCGACTGTTCCAAGACCCTCCAGTTGCTGTCGACCACCCGCCCAAACAAGAGGAGGTCGAACTATTTTGGAGAGAAGTATACGAAGTGCAGCATAAACTGAACGAAAACTCATAGAACATAAATAGCTACAAGGAGCTGTGTGATGCCCCCATAACACAAAAGTATTAAGAGGTAATGAAAACTACTCCGCTTCGTTACCATATGGTATCAAGACCTTCGGCACAGTACTCCTGCCGAAAATGGACAAATTAGCTGACCCGAAAAATTACAGGCTAATCACTTGTCTGAACACACCGTATAAGATCTTCACAACTATCCTAAATCATAGGATTGTTCGGCCAATTCGACCTGTGTGGCAAGAAATGTATGAATGCAGCTCAAAGAAAGGCGAAGCAGGATGTCGGAAGAACCTGCTCATCCATAGATGCGTCTACAAAGATGCAGCATCCTACCAGCGTGACCTATTATGACTTGAATTGATTACCGGTAAGCTTACAATTCGACCTCCCATAGATTTATTACCTGTCATTTGAAAAGCTTAAAGGTTCATCAGTAAATCATAAGGTGCATAGAGCGATTCATGCCGCTTTGGAAAACCACATTTCAGGGTGACCTTTGCGGAAAACCCGCAAATCGAAAGCACAAAATTACTCATGTGTTTGACATGGATGATCTTAAGATCTATGCTAAAAATAAACAGCCACTACATCTAGCTCTAGGGATTGTCGAGCGATACACTGGAAATATGAATGGAATTTGGTTTAGAAAAATGCGCCAAGGTTTATTTAAAGTGAGAAAAACTTAATATCATCCCTGAAGACCCCGAGCTTTGCGTTGGAGAGACTTATACATGCATGGGCGTGCCACAGAGCTGAATTCAGGATGTGACATCTATAAAGGATACCCTCCGAAGCAGATACAAAACGTCTCATTCAGCAGATTTGGTATTCCGAAATGTCGGCGAGGAACAAAGTACCTGATATCGGGACACGAAAGGTTATGCACATAAACAAAAGCATGCATGTTAAGTGTTCTGCTCCGCGACTCTAAATCTACGACGTCAAGGTGGTCGAGAAATATTGAATCTTGAATGTCTTCACAACAGGATTATTGGGCAAATGATCGTTTATGTACAAAGCAGAGGAGGAGGCTGCTGAAAGACTCGGACTAAAGTTCCGTATCAGGGGTGAGCAAAACACATCAAATCTTATCTATCTCCAGTAGCCACTCCTGAAAGCTCGGATTAGGAAAGCACAAGAGGAGAACTTCCCTGAACAGCACCTCGATAAGAGGATGCACGGCATCTTCCGCATGAATGTGAAAGATAGAAATATCTTAGCTTGCTATTATGCTTAGATTTTTTTCTCCGTGTCTTAAACGGTGATACCGGGCGATCTTTCAGAGTCTGCAGTCTTATCATTGCATGCGGAGGCTCTACAAGGATAAACAAACCCTTGTCGACTCCCTAAACAGTCGGGGAAGCCAATGAAGACAGAGTCGACGCGATACACCGGCAAAATCTCAATACCTTGAGTGAACGGATCGACTGAGGGACGATCTGCTGCAGTTTTAAGATACCAGTGTAGCCCCTAAACTAGAAGTTTAGACGCGTTTCTGGACAATGCAGCAGATCACGGTGTCAAGACGGTGACACTTCGACTCTAGCATGCCGTCGGCACCTTTTGAGCCAAGACCTTCCTATGATAGCTGCAAAGCATGTTTTACACACCCCATACATCTAGGACATATAATATCTACTTTTTCAAATCATGCGAGAGCAACGTCCATCCAAACGCACAATTCGTCGTTAAGAGTGCTTTACCACCACCTCTCTCACGCGACTATTTCCCATCTCACGGTCGTAAAGAGAATACAGCTGAAACCTTACCGCGATTTTATCGGGAGCGGATGCCATTTTGTTGAATAGCACCCGCTCGGAGAGCAAATCCGCGGTTGTCCTTTTGAAAAACTTTTGTGTGTGTGTGTGTGTAAAGTAGGCTAAAAAACCTCCCGTAAGGTTCCCCTGGGAGCAAATGTCATCCATGAAAAATGAAACTGGCTGTTAGTAGAAACGCAGTAAGTCACACCTATGGATACGCCGCACGACAGGCCTGTGAAACCCTCGTGTCTCTTGAAGCTACTGGGCAACTGAAGAATGAGAGCTTTCTGCATTCATTTCGCAAGTGCATAGGTATGTTTTTGCCATGCGGGTATGTCATTCGGTTTACGAACCAGAGATATTTTCCCACTTCCGAGAGTAGATCAAAAGGACAATAATTTTAACAGCATACCGTAGGTACAACCGTGACTGTGATGTGACTGTGATGCTGTCGGCTACAAGCGAGAATTCGATCATGAATATAGTTTCGTTTCTCGAAGTGAAAGAGGACTATATTACATGTCAATTGTTTAATGTAAACTGCTTTCGCGAATTTGTAGTTCCAAAAAGTTTGGCACTTCTCGTTTTGGAAAATTGCTCTATCTCCCTCGGACAGTTAAAAGGGGCAGAGTCGTGGCCAAAACCATATGAGTAACAAAAGTGGTTATAAAGCACTCTTAGGGCCTGCTCGTATCACTAGAAACTTTTTGATGCAAGATGCAACCACGGTATACGATGGTACAAATAATACCGCCCTGACAAGCAAAAATTAAAGCTCTGTTAGAGGAAGTTGTTGACCTTTGCTTTCTTCACTTGGGATTTTACAAGTGAGGCATCTAAATATGCAAACTCTTTTGTACAAGCAGGATCGTATGCGTGGCCATATCGAGGGCAGTGACTTCGTGCTTTGTCCATGTAACTACCCCAAAACATAGAGTAGAACTGGGAGGACGCTTGTATCTGCTTCGGAGAACCTTCTTCATTGATGTTATATCATAAACGCGGTTCACAAGAACGCGTTATTAAGTTTCTTAAGTGTCAAGATGACGAAATCACTTCTAGACGCGAGCTCAGTGTTCGGGAACGCCAGCAAATAGTCATTGCTTGATACCTATCTCTCCTGTGTACCTCTGGTCCATCTTCAATGTTTTCTAAAGCTGCTTTGCTTCAGAAGTATAAATGTCGAGGTCCTCCATGTAAAATACATGAGTGACCTTATTCTCGCGATGACTGTGCTCGCGATAACTAAGCTTGCCGCAGAGGCATCCAAGAGAATTGAGTAGTGTACGAGATAGTGGCAGAAGTGTGATTAAAAACAGAGGGCTCATTGTGCCGCCCTGAAAGAAGCCCCTTAGGAAGGTGATGATGTTAGTTGTCACACGATGTTTTCCACAGGATATAGTGAATCTTTTTGTTCTCCAAAAGGGCATCAACCTCTCTATGCATCTCACTATATGTGGATGAACCTTCAAGCTTTCCAAAGGACAGATATGAAGACAATGGGAGGTTGAATCAAAAGCTTTCCGGTATAATATATTATAGAATGCAACGTCTTTGTAAACGCTCCTGTCAATTAGAAGGTTTTCGCGACAGCCTGCTACAACTTTTTTCGAAAAACGTTTGTTCGCGAGCGAGAGAAGTTTCTGTTCTAAAAAAATGTGAATGTTTATGAAACCTTCTTGACAATAAAGACAATAAAAATACCTCCAAAATGAGGTGCTCCTGGTGGAACTGAGTGGCTATTCACTCAGTTTCGCCCGATGCAATATTTCAAGCGATAAATTAAGATTCTTTAGAAGCCTCGACGAAAAGGGGTCGAAGCTAAGAGTCAGCTCCAATAAAATTACAGCGAAGAAGTCTTCAGCAGTGTAGTCTGATACAGCCTCTAGATGTACTGCGCGAGTGGAGCAACATATAAAAACTGCGACGTAGCCCTTGTACGATTTATGCCCACGAACTTTCGTCATTCGAAGATAGACGGGTCCGGCATAGTCCACACCGGAATGAAGAAAAGCTCTGGCAGGTGTAGAACGAATAACTAGTAAGTCTGCTATAAGCTGATGTCGCATTAAAGCTCGGTATCGAAGACATGGTAGACACCTGCGAATAAAATCTCGAACAACTAAGCGACCTTTCAGGATCCAATATCTCTGCCTTAAGATAGCGAGAGTCAACTGAACTCTACCGTCGTGACATCACTGATATTTAGTGTAGTCCAGGTTGATTCTGATAGTAGGATGAGAGGATGTTTTTCATCTGGGCTGAGGATTGAATGCTTGAGTCGACCTCCCACGCAAAGCAATTGAGTGGAATCAAGGAACAGGATTACTGGCTTGCATTCAGGTGGTTGAGAACGATATCGAATGAATCGCTGCAAATCTGAGAAGTTTGTCCAATTTGGAATAACGATGCAGCATCGCCCACATTATTGGAACAGCACAAACTTTAAGGTTCGCTCCAACGTATCCATTTCCTGTTCTTGCGCAGAAGGTTACCCCGGCCAAGAAGAGGAAGCAGGCATCCAATCAGGGCCAGAGACAGGGCCAGAACCTCTTGATGCGCAATCAGCTGGATTACTTCGTATCGGAACGTAATGCCACACAGCTATGCATGTTTTATACTTGGTAGGATGACCTTGAATCGATGCAACCATGGTTTTCGAAGTTAGGAGGAAAACAGATGATTCTACAGACATTAAAATTGACAAAAGGTAAGTCCATCCAGCATATGCTCATTCCCAAGCGTCACAGAAACCGCGCAACTCATTCACTGAAGAAGAACGGAATTGAATCCAACGTGGAACTTTAAAGCTGGCAGTATCTTGAAGACCAGCTCTGTAGTCTAACGACGACTTTCGAGCCACCTCGGGCAAATGATCGTCCCATGAGATCTTTAAAAGCCATAGATTCTAAATGAAGATTTTGGCTGTTACAACAACCGGACTCAGCAAACCTGAGAACTGAGCCCTTGGTAATGACATCTGAAGTAGATAACACGTCCAACTTGCAGATAAAGGCGTCTCTTGCAGGAACCCAGGTCACACCCAGCATATGAAACGATTGTTGAGATTGCAGATCACGAGGTTGTGAAGGAGCTCGAAGTTCAAGTGGTATAGTCGCCAACAATTCAAAATCGTTCGAAGCCCAGTTTCAAAGCGGGAAGCCGCCCGCCGTGAAGAGTTGAAGGAGTTGATTCTAAAGACAGATGGCTTCATCCAAGCTGTCAGCTCCCGTGATGACATCATCCACGTAGGTCCCTCGATGGACAGATGATGCAACTAAAGGATATTTATCATCCTCATCAAAAGCACGTTGCTGAAGACAACGAAGTGCCAAAAAAGGAGCATAGACAAACAGTATGTTACTGTAGTGAGACGAAAGATTTGAACTAATTCTTCTGGTGAATGTTTCCATAGAATTAGTTGAAAATCGTCATCATTACGGTGTACCAATATTAGTCTGTACATCGTTTAAACATCGGCACAGACAAGGATCCGAAAGAGTCTCCAACGCAGCAAGATGTCCATCAAGTTTGAAAAAATTGTTGGTCTAGTGTGAAGACATTCATTGAGAGACAACTTGTAGTTTGGTCGTGGAGCTTGTCTCGCGCAAAACTCCATGATATGGTAGAAATAAAGAATGAGAAGAGTCCTCATGAAGTAATGACTCAGTGGTTAAAACCATGTGACCAAGCATTTGTAGAGCTGGACGATAGGAATTTCCAAATGCATTAACCTTGCGCTTCATTGGAAGACGAACTACGAATCGACTTTCAGAATTGCGTTAATGACTTGAAACGAAAAAATCCTCACATTCTTGTTCTTCCGAAGTCAAGATATTTTTTCAAGGAAGCTCCAGAATTTTTAAAGATCGAAGGTCACATTGTTCGGTTAATAATTAGTGATTGTGAAAAGCGTGATCAAAAAGTAGCAGAAAACAAAGGATCGCTTGCTTTGACATCGAAGAAGAAAGAGTGTCACTCGTCAGATTCTAATATAGAAACAAAAGGATTAAGGGGGACTCTTGGTGTGAATCGAAAAAAAATCGATTTTTTTAGCTTAATCTGTGGAATAACTCTGTGTAAACATTTTTACGCAGTTATTGTTTGGTGAATATCTCAAAGAAAATTTTAAAAAATGAAGAAAGACATTTGGACTTGAACATTGTGTGCACCAAAATTTAATGAAAGTGTGGATCGAAATTCATTTTTACAAGGATGCAACAATCTAGTGAAAATTTTGCAAACATTTTTAAGGGATTTAAAAAAGTTGAGCAGTCTCATGTGATTCTAATTTAAACAAACGTCTACTTGGGGAAGACTGCTGCAGAATTGGCACAAATTTAAACGAAAACTCTTGCAGAAGTTTCCGGCAATGTCCATGCTCTAAAATCTTTAAACTCTTCAAAGAAAGAAAATCGAAATAAAAATTTCAATTTGAAAACAACATGTGAAGGCAACATGATAGCAACTCAACATCAGAAACGTACAACAGAAGAGAAAAACAACGAGAACAAGGCAGAACATTCTTAGTTTCTCGCTTTGCCACGCATTGCCAAACTCTGCCTCAGCGGCTAATACTTAATACTTATCTACTATTTACAATATTTACATTTCATTTATATCTACTTCCTCTCCTTTTTACAATTTTCCCATCTCCGTTCTTCGTCTTTTCTTCTCTTCGTCTCCATCGTGCCCAACCCCCCCGTCACCAATGCTACAGCCCTTTTGTCCTCCCTTCCATGCCACAATACATCTATGCTTATTCCACTCCTTTCCATCTCCTCACAGTCTTCCAAACAGTGCTCAACTCTTGCATCTCCCTTCAGGCACAATTCACACATCCTCTTCTCCGTAATCACTCGAATTTCATCCGCGCTAAAAGTTCCTGACTTCCTTTCTCTCCTTTCTTACAGAAACAGTGCGCTCTCTCCCTCGGCATAATCCACCCATTGTTCCTGTTAAACCTTGAATCCCTTATTCTCTTCTCCCCTGCTGCCTTCTCTTTCTCTCTCCATGCCGTTTTTCTTCACCATCGCATATACCTTCCTTCCTTCAACCTAAATCTTCCCACCCCCTGCCCTGTTCTCCTTGTTCTACCAACACTCTATAACTAGCTGACTTCACCCCTCTTCCAAAAATTTCTCCTCATATTTACACGCTCGACTTCCCATTATAATCCCTAAAACCCGATCTCCCCTTTTCATGCCTGACTACATAATTAGGCGCATTCCTTGCCAAACACTGTGTTCACTTTACATACCTCTCCTGTATGCTATTTACCTCCTCATTTTCCTTCCATCCCCAAAGCTCCACTCCATAAAATAAGACACTCATCAGCAGCGGCTCGAATCCATCCAGAAACCCTCCGAAATCCACTCCCCTCTCTTTTATCGCCTCCAACAACCTCCTCCTATCCGCCGAAGGGGACGCACCTTTGAGATCCACAAAAAACGCCTACACTTTCAAACCCTTTTTCGCTAATTCGGTATCCACCGCATGCTGCAAGACGTCAATATTGTCGATAGTTTCCCTTCCTTCCCAGAAGCCCCCTGCATCTCCGGCAATATTCCTTTTCTCTTGACATCCTTCCGCAGCCTGTCCTAATTGACACGATCAATCCCTCCCTCCACCCTCTCGGGAATCTTTGTCCCCTCCATACTTTTTTCACTAATCCCTTCAGCCTCTCCCCAACTTTCTGTGTACTAAACAACCACAATTTGTTCTCGACCCCGTCCAGCCCTGCTGCCTTAGACAGTGCCAACTTTATTATCTACTTCTCTATCTCCTCGTCCTTCAGCTCCTCTCCATCTACATCCCTCGTTCTGATTCTCTTATCTCTCTTCCGTGAATCTGAGCCCCGAAATAATTCTTATTAAAAATGCTTCGTTTTCGTGTTATGTTTCTTGTACATAAAAAAACATCTTTCTCATTTCTACGTACTCTTACCCTTTTCGCATTTCCCTCTTTCCACTTCTTGTACTTACTTTTCACCTTCATTTTCATATTTTTCACCCTCTCCCACAACGAAACTTCTTCCAAACCTTGCTTTCCGCCACCCTCCACGCTTATTCACAACCCTAATGGCTAATGGTCTGATTCTACCATCCCTTCCACTGAGAATCTCTCCGTCTCCTTGCACCCTTTCATATTCATGACTATACAGTCTATCATCGACACCCTTGCCATAACATTCACCCGATATACGGCGGAACCCTCCGAGGGGTCTAGTCACGTCCTGCCGCTAGTCGGTACAATCTAATTATAAATGTTTCGATCACCGTTACTCAAAAAAGTGATTTTACCCTGTTTTAGAACCATATCCCAGAAAAGAACCAACATTTATTTCCAGCGGCTCTTGTCCAGGCTATCGCCACAACAACGGGATCGATCTTTCACGCCTCCCAATAGGAGAACCCTGATCTCCAGTCACTGATCGTCACCACTCCTAAATTTTAAAAAGGCCTCTAATTATTATGTGTTAACTTCATTCTTGGCCATCTATATCCAAATTTCCCTTCTCGACATTGCCTCGATAATACCTGGCGCCCAACCTAAAACTCCAGATTTTTACTTTGAAAATGCAAACCTGCCGAAAAAAGGGATACAAAAGTAAAACTAAACTTTAGAAGATTATCAAAATACTACTAATATCGAACTATTTTAAATTATTTTTTGCATGGTATTGATTCCACATTATTTGTGATTTCCTCGAATTCTTCATACCATTTAAATACTGTTATTTATACACCCAATAATGTTGCGGTGATACCAATAAGCAGAAATATGGTCTCAACTACATCACAAAACACGGGTACCTTCCCAAAAAGATTAATAGGTGGGTAGGGCGCGGTAGAAGTTTCGTTAGAAAAATATGCAAGCACCAATGAATAGAAATCGGTCCGACAAAGACAGGTTGACTCAAACACAAAATACCGAACCAACTCAAGGTCAAAATAACCAAGTTTTACTCCATGACCTTACTCGAAACCTAAACAGAACCGTCAATCTAAAAAAAAATCTTCTTTTGGTACAAAGAGAATCTACCTACATTAAGGCAGTCCGTCCCAACAAATAATTTGAGACAATTAAATGACGAAACTCCCGAACGCGATTCCTTTTTAGAAATCAATACACAATTTGTATTAGAATATTATGAACTTTTAGAAAGTACAGAATATAATGAATTCTTGAAACTACAAAGGGAACGATTTTTAAATAAATGAAAAAAAGAACAAACAATTTAAAGATTAGATTAGACCCGCCAGCTCATAGCTCTTTTGAAAACAATAAAGAAAATATATAACCAAGTAACAGGAAAAAAAAGTGAATCTGGAAACACACAATCCATACAATTGGATTTAAGGGAAAATTTACAATAACCTTGCCAAATATCTCACAGTAATATTGAAAACCATAGCAGAATAAGAAACCTTTCAAATTACAAGATACCGATGACAGTGAACCATTATGTAGACTCTCAACAAATTATGAAGAATCAGCCAATTAAATTCCGAAATAATAAAAAAGGTAGACCCGTGAATTTTGGTATATGCAGGTGCCACAATTACGTATGCTGGCAAGGAATTGCTGTAAAGCGAAACACTTAATGCTAAGGCTTGTTTTAAGTATATAGGTTCTTACTTATAATGACAAACAAGGAGCCTGATACAACCAAAGGTGGGATAGACTAGGAAAATTAATAAGGTTATTTACTCAGATTTTCTTTTGACCCTTTTTCCGACCCCACGAGGGTATCAACAGGTGATCGGAATTTGTCGTTGATAAACAGTAGGACGAAAAATAAGGTCCAACCTCCGATGGTCGAAAGAGATTTCGGTGAGCCTCGATTTATCCTCCGATCCTACGAGAGAATCGTCAGTGAGAAACCAGGAATTATAAATAGAATGGAATGAAACTCCGATCCTACAACAAGGATCATGAGTGAGGGGGCTTATTTTATTAAATTGAATTTTTCTGCTCTCCGATCCTACAAGATCGTTAGTGGGAAGCCGGGAAATAGAAGTAAAACGAAATTAACCTCCGATCCCACAGCGAGGATCGTGGATTACGAGAGAATTGTGATGCGGAAGGCGGGAATTAGGAATAGAACGAAATTCCATAAACACTTGGAAGGCTCTTACCCTCGATGACTCCGAGGGGCGCAGATCTTGATGTCGCTATGTCATGTCGGAAGTTCCTCGATTCGGTCACAGCTGTCATGAGGAAATTTATTTGGAACGTTAAAGGGAGGGGTGGAAACTCCGGGTCCAAAAAATCCTTCAGAGTTATGGTTAACAATTAATAGAAACTGAGTTTTCTACTTTGCAGGAAAACCACATTTATTTCTCACTATCGACCAAAATAAACAAAAAAGGAGACCGCACAAGGGTCAGCAGATTGGAAAAAATATCCGTTCAATACACACTGAAAAAAAGCGAACAGAGAAATTCCGACCGAAAAAAGGCATGAAGCGGCAACTACTTCCACAAGTGGCAGGAACTTACGTGACCCTGAGAATGGAAAGCGCGATGGCAGGTGCTACAAGCGGAGCAAGATTCTCGTTTGGCACTGGTCAGTGAACAAATCGCCTGAGTGTAAACTCTGGAGTGGAGAGAGATGCTCGTTGGGCACCGGTCGATGAGCTGACCTCGGTACTGAAATTCATCCCAGTGCCCGTTCATTACGCTCCCCGTGGCATAAATTACATACAAATAGTGAATAGGGCAGCGTAGTGCGCGATGACTCAAGCACAGAAGACTCACTTAATTTAGGAAAACCTAGAATTAGAGGAAGAAAACTAATTCAGAAAAGATTTTTTATAATAGCAAATACGAGGAAACATATAAGGATTAAGATAGTAATCTTTAGAAAAATTAAAATGTTACTGAGCAGGGCGGTGACACGATTTTCGCTTTTGCATTAGAGGCGCGTGCCAGTTTTGTAAAGAGCGGCGAGTCGTAAAACATTGGCACCTCTTATGCGGTGCTTGGCCTGCCTACTGCCTGTTATCATTTTGCATATAAAAACTCGTGACATGCCATAACTTGATCATCTATTTTCTGTATTTTATTCACTTACAGTTCCAACAAATGAGATTGAATCTCGTTGACAGCCAGCAATTAAGGGTGACAAAAAGGATGTCATTGTTAAACCTGGACAAGTAATGTGTGCAGGTTACTTTTTAAAGGATCAGATAATTTGGATAAAGAAATTTGTAGCTCTTGATGGATCGGTTATGGCGGTAAGTATTATGATTTGTTTACATCGATGTCCTTTAATCTAAAATAATCGAATCGCTCTGATGGCTTTATGACTACATTGATTTTTAAATTTTGATATGGTCTTCTTGTTGCCGATCTTTTAGATCATTGAGATAGTGTGTAAAATAATTTATTAATAAATTCAAATATTAAAGTAAATTATTATTGTTTTTTTCAATGGAGAAAAACAATTTTTGTACTCTGTTTGAGCGCGTTGAGTCGTACCCTGATTTACTGTTCGGATCTATAGATCGATGTCTTTAGTCCATATTTAATTTATATCTCCATATAATAATTCAATTTTTAAATAAATAACTGACTAAATGTACAGTGAACTTAATAGCTTTAACACTATAATATTTTAACCATCTTAAAGATTACTAAAATATACTGATTAAAAACTATGATTTTGAATTATGAAAAAAAAATTTTTTTTATTAATATTTTAGAACTTTTAGTTGTTTTTTTAAACGTTAAAGACGTATCTTTATATTTCACCATTTTACTCTGCTTGAAAATTAAAAAACGTAAACAGATATTTCCAGTGTATTTAAGGTCTATTTTTAAATCCTCGATATTTGGTAAATTCTAGAATCAGTTAAGCTTGGCATAATTCAAGCTCAAAGTTTTTTATATAACCACAAACGTTCAAAATATTACAAAAACTGCGAAAAATACTAAATCTTCTATATTTCTTATTAGGTGTCATTCAAATGTAGAGCGCCGCACTAGTAGCACGAGTGTCTCATCTTCTGCCGTCCTTTACAAAACTGACTCAACGCATTTACATGGAAATTCACCCCCTCCCCCTGTACTAACCAAAAGAAGTTGAAAAAAAATCTCAAAAAACAAATGAATCGATGGTTTAATTAAAAAAATAAAGCGGTAAAATTAAATAATATATCAGATAAACTAGGTAAAATTGACGAACAAGATAAAAAAAAGCTTAAAAAAAGCCGGTAATCACAATTAGAAAGACATAGAAAAGAATTAGAAAAGAACATACGACGAATCACCTAAAAAACATGAAATTGACTTCCATGAACAGGATCCCATTACACAGCAATATGACTACGTGAGCCCAGAAATTAAAGAAATAATTAATCGAACAATTGATAAATTATTAGAACAGGATATCAGGGTGACAATTCAGGGGACGATTTTAAATTTCCGCCATTTCCCTGTTTCAGCCGGTCAAGATTTTCAACTTTCCCGGTCAACTAAAAGTGACATATTCATATTTGTTGCAAAACGCAAAAAATTTATTTTAAATTATCACTTTTGTCATAAACATCCTTTAACACAACAGATCAAAAAATTGCAAAATAAATAATTTTTTTAACCAAACGGATGAATTTTCAACTAAAATACTGCAATTTTTAAACAATAAGATTAATTTTACTAACTAAAAGAATAATTAGCTACTAAAACATACAAATGTTTAACAAAACACATGATTTTGAACGAAATAGTTAAATTTTCCATTAAAGGAAAAAATTATTCAACGAAATAGTGGATTTTTGAACTGATGAATTTTCAAAAGAGTTTATTTTTCATCCAAGTAAAGTTATTTCTAACTGCAAAGATGAATATTCAACTAAAATTATGTATACTTAAATGGTAAACTTGCATTTTGAACCAAAAAGAATTTAAATTAATTATGTTATTTTGTCGACTAGGGTAATTAATTAATTAAATTCTGATGTTAAATTTTTCCTGATTACTGGTCAAATAATTTTCTGAAGAAAAGAGAAAAAATATGTCACAGCTCGGATTTGAACCGGGAATACCACTATTCACGAGGGGAGCGTTAACCAATTACGCCACTGAGGCCAAATCATACACTTTCTCGTTCTCCTATATCCACAGGCTGGTGCACGTCGGCATCTTTGTAGCTGGGAATTTGTAGTGACTAATTCTAGTCTGAATAAGATCACTGAATGCGGAATAATTTAAAGTAAAGATGTTATTTTATCTACCAGGGTGTTTAGTTATCGAAATTCTGATAATAAATTTTTGTTGATTACTAGTCAAATAAAATTCCATGAACCGGATTTCAATCAGACTCCCCGCTTTTCCCGAGTAGAACGTTAACCAATTAAATCACCGAGGTCAAAGCATAAATTTTCTCGTTTTTTCTATGTCAACAGGAAGACGCACGTCGGAATCTGTATACCTATGCATTTGTAGTGACTAATTCTAGTCTAAATAAGATAACTGAATCTGATATAATTTAAAGTAATAATGTTATGTTATCGACCAGTGTAATTAAATAATAAAATTCTGATGTTAAATTTTGCTGATTGCTGAACAAAATAATTTTCTGAAGAAATTAGAACAAAATATGCCACGGCAAGGATTTGAGCCGGGAACGCTTCTTTTCATTAGTGGAGCGTTGACTAATTACGCCAACGAGGCCAAAGAATAAATTTTCATGTTTCTCCTACGTCCATTACTAGTCAAATAATTATCTGAAGTAACAAGAAAAATATGCAACGGCCAGGATTTGAACCAAGAACATGAGTAGAGCGTTAACCAATTGAATCGGTGAATGTTAAAAGGGCAGTTGTCCATAATTTGTCGATATAATTTTTTTTGATTTTTCGGGTTTTATATGGGCAGCCGCATCGTTTCATGTTGCAAGGACCGTTGTCCACCACATTTAGGAGGCGTAGACGCGGTTGGAAACTACGAGTTTCTGAGCTTAGCATGTTAAAGGGACAGTAGTGCGGACTACGGCCCTTTTAACTTGCGTCGAGCTGCAAGGTCGCTGCGCGGCATCAGCTGATGGCCACGCCAGTGGTGTTCATTGCATGTTTGTGCAGGATCGCTTTTTCTCTCGTCGGTAACCCCCCCCACCCTCCATCGTGTTTACAGTTTCAATCATATTCATCAGAAGGTCAGTGGGTATTTTAACGTATACCACGAGTGGACAGCGAAAAAATCCCCAAATTAGGTATGCTCCATCTTGATGAACTGCATTGATCAGATTCTCCAAAGGTTTACCGAACTTCATCTGTATTCAGACAATTGCTTTGGCCAGAACAAGAACAATGATTTGGTTCGTTTGCTGCTTGCTTTGACAGATGCGGATCGATTCCAAAAAATTATTCACTTTTGTCCTGTCCGGGCCCTGTGATCGCGATTTTGCCATGGTGAAAAGAAAAATGAGGAAGAGGGACAGAATTTTTTCACTCTATGAGGTGACTGAGTTGATTGTAAGCAGCAGCCAACCACTGACGTTTACAGTCACTGAGGTGAACGATTCATCGATCTTTAAGATTGTGTGCAGGGAAAGTGGTGGTCACCCTACTACAA
>JAAAKG020217672.1:0-21935 GCA_010014905.2 Druon quercuslanigerum
CATCGAAGTGAATAATAAAGTGAGTATATTATGTTATACCATGTCTAATTTTTTTACGGCATATAACACTTTTTTTTTAAATATTTAAATGTATCATTTGCGGCCGCGACGTATACGCGAGTAATTGTTCGTAGAAGGTGAAGAGGATGAGGATGACGATGTGGATATGGAGGACGCCTGACCACGAAGCTGAAAGGCAAAAATGGTTTTGTCTGGGATACAAGATTGGCTTCCCGTAGATCAGGTATGACAAATACCTGATATTATGATAAATATCTGGTATGATAAATCCGATAAATACGGATTAAAAATTATTAGTCTCAATGATGCAGAAACATCATATATGATTAAAGCAATACCGTATTTAGGCAAGGATACAGAAATCGTGTAGCAAAATGAAGCAAATACAGAATATTACTTTCGATTGGTCACTGAGCCGATTCACAACCCCAGCCACTCAGTTACGTGTGATAATTGGTATACTTCGATACCTCTCCTGCAACGAATGCTCCGTGATCCATTCAATATAAGGGTAACTGGAAATCTGAAGAAAAATAAACGCGAAATCCCAGCCGACTTCATAGTTGCGCCGAAAACACGACCAAGTGCAAAGTTTTGTCATACGCAGGACTTAACCGTCGTCTCCTACGCTTCAAAAAAAAAGAAGTCAAATAAAATTGTCCTCGTAATTTCCTCTTTCATTCATACCGAGGAGTCAATGTCTGAAAAGCCAAATATTGTTATACATTATAACAAAACAAAAGGAGAAACGGATAATTTCGACAGGCTTTGCCATTCCTACTATGTGGCTGGAAGGACTTACAGGTGGCCGGCAAGGTATTTTTGCGGTATATTGGATCAGGAAATTGTAAACGCGAGGATTTTGCTCAAATTCAAACTTAAAAATGACGGAAACGATGTCAAGGTCATGGCGATTGACTGCCTGGAAAATTTATATATCCATCTCGTGACACCATACTTGGAACAGAGGTATGCGGTGTGTACGCTCCGGAGAGATGTTAGACTTGGCATCGCAGAAATTTAAAAAAAAGATATTGGGGCTGAAAGACTCTTAGTACGTATCAATTTACCATCTGCAATGCGCTGCGTACTTTGCAAGAGAAAAGAAGATGGAAAAAGCCGAAAAGGTTGCTCATCCTGTCAACGTCCCATTTGCAATGAGCACAGTTATGTACTTTGCGACGATTGTGCCGACAGTTGAAAGATAAATTTCTTTAATAATCAATGCGATTACTTTTTTTATGTTATTTTCAACATGTTTCAGCGATTGTATAACTGTTTTCTTTTAAATATTGGTTTTAAACAATAAATACTACTCATTATTCTGGTAAATATACAATACTCATTTCCTTGCGAAATTCCTCCATTAATTTCTAAGAATAAATACCTTTTTTAGAGATTACCAAAGCCATATTTTTTTCATGTAGAACTATATTTTAAGCTAACTCAGCTAAATTGTTAGCCAATTTTATAAAAAAACAAAAAAGTTATGATTTTTTTTGTAAAACTTGTGATTTTTTCCATTTTTTTAGACATTTCAATTTTTTTTACCACAGTTAACTTCACTTTTTGCCCATATAACCTATATAATTTAAAAACGCATACTCTTAAGAACCTATAAAAAAATTGACAACTCAAGATAATGAACAAATTATTTTTTATATCAATTTTTGTTGCTGGGGTACAAAGCACCCCCATGTGTCAAGTATGTCACACAGCCGAAGTGTGTCAAGTAAGGGTTAATCACCTTGTATCCTGCGCGGAGCAATATGACATTTAGGAATGATAGTATAGCTGCTACGCCTATCCTATACATTAACGTTGTGAGGACTAATATATAGCTATCTCAGATATACTGTTTTTTCCGTGTACGTATGTGAACTAACATTTAGTATTTAGAAAATAAGGCCTAATGCTTTCAATGTAGGAGTGAAAAAGAAACTTTACAATTTTGGCTTACTATTGTTTTTATTATCAGTTTTATAATTTTTTTTAAGTTTTTACAGTAATAATTTTTGATACAGATGAAAGTTCCATATTATAGATGAACAGTAAGTATTAGATGTCGAATTTACTAGACAACTTATATTTCTGTGACCGATTTGGCTGAAAATATTTATTAAATCGAAGGCAAGGTGATAAATTAAATATTATATTAAATATTAATATTAAAAATATTAAATTTATGCAATGAATATAATCACTAGGGTAGATGAAATTGGTATAGGCATGATGAAATGTATGGATGAATAGACTAAGCGAGTAGTGCTAAATATTTTTACCTTTCTAACATAGGAAATCAGGAAACTCCTTCTGACGGACGTAACGAAAATTCATATGTTCGTGAATATGATTTGTAAGCGACAGACTGCAGGTAAATATTTTTTGACGGCTGTCGGTTCAATATGAATGCCTGTGAATATTGACGAGACGCTGGGTTCCTTCACACAACAATAATGGTATCTCGCAATATCTCAAATCCAAGCTGAGCTTTAATCCATAAAATGTACTCTGTAAACTTAGATATATTAAATGTCGTTTTGAAACTCTACTCACTATACTAATTATTCATACATTTTTCTTAAAATTGTTACTAATTTTTCAATTTTATGTTTATTTACATACTACACATTCATTTATTTTTTCAGATATTTTCAGGTTTATTTATCAGGTGCTACAAAATATTATTTGCAAGCTTGCGATAAATACCACAAATGTAGATCGTTTTAGATTTGGGAACAAATCTTTCAAACTTAGTGTCAGAATCCATTAGTTTTTACATATAGTTAAATCAACATTCTAATTGAAATCTTCATTTTTCAGTATGATTAGTTCGTACTTTAAAGCAAGATTAATGTTTTTACTTATCTGTTAATCGATTTTCTTGAAAGAGCTTTTGAATATCGCGAATCAACATATTTTAAAATTAAATGTGTATCAAATTAAGATTTATGAACCATGTGCGCTTTTTAAATAGATTTCAATTGTCTTTTCTCATAGGTATAATTGGTACCCAAAAAAGACTGACTGCAACCCGCAAGGTACATATAGGGGTCCAGGAGAACCCAGGTTCTTAAAAGCGCGGTTAAATATAAAAATTAAAAAATGCTGCAATTGTAACTATTTAGTCATGTTATGTAGTATAAAAAAGCCGAGTCACCGATGTCATTTGTATTTTATATTTTTTACGTTCATTTTACAACATACTGAAAGCAATAGAATTGTACAACAATACCGTCATTAAACGTTGGATTGTCAAATAAGAAAAGTAATATTATAATTTTTTTTATTACACGTATATGATCTTGGTAATAAAATAAACTACTAAGAATTTACAACTTGCTGAGTTTTGTTTCATCCAGCAGTTTATCGGGCATTGTAATAAAAAGTAGTTGGTCCTTTAGGACCTAACCGGCTTTTCCATTTATGGAATTGGATGAAAATGCAAAAATTTCTAGAAATGTGTCAGTTATCCTATTTCAAAACTTAGACTTAAAACTTAGGTGACTTCAGGATACTCCCAAAAGGCCGTATGGGTAATCAACTCTCTCAAACTGAACCAAGCAAATTAACACTGTCTGAAACAGTATTTTAAGTTATCACTGGAGAACGTGAACCAATGATTTTCCGATTTAGACTCCACGAAACAGTAAGTCCGAGATCAAAGAATCGTAAGAAAATTTTTTTGACGATAATTATATTTTGACGCCTTATAAATTCGGCTCTTGATTTAATAATGCAATCAATCTCTGACTTGAGGGCCAAATTAGGAAATTAGAAATTCTCGTACCAAAAAGGATTCGTGCAGGTAATTTTTTGTGACAAGTGTTTGTTTCTACTATTATAAAATATGTAGCGTCTGTTTAATTTTACCAATTTTTGGTTAGAATTTTTGTTCCTCGATCATCTGACTAAAATTCAGAATAATTCGAAGAATAAATATATCGAAGGCGACGGAAGAACAGAACCACATAGTAGTTCTATCTTATGTGAAAGTGATTTCTATGCATTGATTTTAGAAGTTTGGATAGTTGATTCTTGGATATAACTCGCTAAGGGTCATGCAAAATTATTTTCCAATTCATAGCATATTTCTGATATAATACATGAGCATCAACACTATTAATTTTTCCAGTCGTTATTCAATATTATGATCCCTTTTCTCATGCATTGTGTAGTTTTATCGAATTTATTATCGCACTTAATACTATTTACTCCGTTAATAATAATCGATAACCTTAGGATTTTATTTTTGAACCATATCTGAATATAATCTGAAAATGATATTTTATTTCTTTTGTCAACTGGACATTTCTCAATCTTTGATTTACAATATAAAAATAAAATCAATTTAATATAACGAAATAAATTAGTTTTTTCACTCACTGAGAAATCTCGAAATCTGAAAATCGTACAAGTATGAATGTCGCAGTCTCATTTGAATTCGCATAGAGAGTGCTAAGATTTCTTTGAAATTGCTACACGGCGAAAACGAAACGAGCGGGCGCGCTATTTCTCACGCTTGAATCACGCGTGAATGGGAAAATTGGTTTCCAAAATCGGTTCACAGGCGTTATAAACGTGAATCACGCGAACATCGAGTCTTCGACACGTCCCGTCGGGACATGCAACGCAGTTGGTTCGTTCACGTCTTTTCGCGCTGTTTTGAACGCTTCGTAGAGCTGTGAATGCAACATTCGGGACAAATTTATCACTTTCACAGTTGTGCGAGCCGTGATTCGCGTCTAATGCAAATGCAGGCGGTGAAGTCGCTTTAATCGAGCGATACATCGATACCGAAAAATTGAGTATCAACGCGTCACTGATATGAATGAGGAACTTTAAGTATATTTCAAATTTGTAGCTATAAAATAATAACAGAAATAGAAAACAATTTTTTAGTGATGGTACATTTTTTATATTCTTTATCTAAACAAAATATATCTAAATAAATTTCTTCCATACCAAATTAACGGTCTATTCAACAAATGTTAACATTTCATGTTTTTTGTTTGGAAATATTTATGAATGTTTACTATATCCAGTAGGGTGATCAGAGAATGCATGGAAAAATTGTTTGGCATAGTAGAGTGCAACAACGCCCCCCCTCCATTTTAATCCAACTCAGAAAAAAGAAATTTCATAATTTTCTTTTTGTATTTTTTTTTAGCAGTTGCTGGTTTTGACTTGAAGTTTCCCATGTAAAATGCATGTGGAAAATTCACTTTTTTGATTTTTTAAAATCATGATTTAGAGTTTGAAAAAATGTGACGGGAAAGTATGAGGGCCTGAAGAGAATTATCCAACGAAGAATTTCATATATCAGAGATATGGGTTTGATATCCTGAACAAAACCCTACCAGTATCTGAAAACTATCCTAAAAACAAAAAATGTAAATTCTTCATGAAATCGACCTTTTGAACACTGTATTCTGTTTTTTTTTTTACTTAAAATTATTATTATCAGATAGTGATACGTTTAGTAACACTCTCTAATTAATTTTTAAATGTTTAAACAAATAAAATTTTTTGTAATATTTTTTTTCTTGAAAATTCGTTTTTTTTCCTTAAAAATTATTGGTCTAGTGGAATGTTTATCAACATCGTCTGATTATTTTGAATTTTTTTAAATAAAAATGATTACTATTGTTCTAGTGGAATATTTAAAAACACTGGTTCATAAAGTTTTAATTATTTAAACAATATTTTAATTGTTTAAATAATTCAAAATTAATTAACTAATGCTTATTAATATTCAACTAGACAAATAGAAACAATTGTTGAATTACGCAAATTTATCTTATCAACACTTCTCATATTATAATATATCATTGTTTATATTTCATATAGCCTGCAGGCTCGTTATGTGTTATGTATACGAGTCCCTATGTGGTGGACTAATGCGTCAGGTGAGTTAGTCGCTCCATGCTCTCTAATCATTTTAACTGGTTCACCTAAAACAAAGACTTGTCATTTATTTCATTAAATCACTTCCTGACTTTTACCATATCCCAATAACATTTTTGTTAATTAATGGTCGACTAGACTAATAGTGATAATTTTAAGGGGAGAAAAACAAATATTTGAAAAAACTTATTTTAAAAAATTCAATTTGTTTAAATAATTGAAAATTAATGAACTAATGTTAATAAATATTTTACTAGACTAGTCGTCAAAATCACTGATGTGCTTCTTGAAAAAATTTCAAGTTCGACATATTCACCATTTTTCAAAATGTGTACAGAGGACTGAATGAAAAAAAACACGTTTCTTGGCCATTTTCAAAAAATTCTAAATTGAGGGAAATTTTCGGAAATATTCAAATAACAAAAGTGATCGGAAGATATTGAACGAATGCAAAATGTTTTTTTTTACATTTTTCTCAATTTTACATTTACGGTACAAATATTGATAGTACCATGCCAAATTTTATGTACGGCTATTCGTATTACTCAGAAAGCCAAACAATTTCTGTTGATAACTTTTTACGATAAACAGAAAATTGTCAGAGTTTTAGTGTTTCAAAATTTTTCAAATCAATCAAGAATTAAAATTTTAAGCGAAACAACGTACGATATTAAAAAAAAAGTCAATAGAAGAAAAACTTCTTAATAATGACATCTGAAGTTGTTTGTACCTCCAACTTGAAGATAAAGGTATCTCCTTCCGGAAGTTGTAGGTCAAGAAGTTGTGGAGAAGCTCGAAGGAAGTGGTATAGTCACCAACATTTCAGAATCATTCGATGTCCACTTTCAAAGCGGGTAGTCTTCTCCGTGAAGAGTTGATGAAGTTGACTCTGAAGAGAGATGGGTTCATCCATGTCATAAGCTTCAGTAATGACGTAATTTACGTAGGTCCCTCGATTAATAGGTCCTGCAGCAAAAGGATATTCGCCATCTTCATCAAAAACAAGTTGCTGTTGACAACAAAGTGCCAAAAAGGAGTACATGTCAATATGTATGTGACTGTAGGGAGACGAAAGATTTGAACTGATTCTTCTGGTGAATGTCTCCACAGAATTCGTTGAAGATATTGATTATCACGAGACACCAGGATTGTGCCTGTATATTTTTTATTTTTCGGTATAGATAACAATCCGAAATAATCTTCAATTCAGCTAGAAGTTCCATCAAGTTTAGAAGAATTGTTAGTCCAGTGTGAAGACATTCATTAGGAGAAAATAATGTTTCTGTACGCAAAGATCCATTAAAGACCACACGAAGATTGGTCGTGTAGTTTGTCTGGTGCAAACTCTGCGATGTGGTAAAATGAAAGAATGAGATGAATCCTGATGAAGTGATGACTCAGCGGTTAAAACCATGTGGCCATGGTTTTGATATTTCTCAAGAAAACGAGTATAGGCTTCTAAGAAGGAGGCATGGTGCTCTAGGCGACGCTCTATAAGATAAACCATTCGTAGAGCTGGATCATTAGTTCGATCTTATAGTTCGTTGAAAGAGGAACTACGAATCGCCCTCTAGTATTGCGTAAGTGACTTGAAACGAAAAAGTTCTCATATTCTCATATTTCTGAAGTCAAGAACAATTTTAAAGGAATCTTCTAATCCTCTAATCTTATCCGCTCTAGTGGATAAGTTCCATCCAAATAATAAGTCTCCTGTTCAAACAGATCTGTATGAGGTCCTTAACGAATATTTGGAAAAAACAGATATGGAATCAAACTGCTCCTATCATATTTGAAGTCCGAGTCAAAGTAAGGAACAGAATACAAAAAACGAATCCATAAGTAGATGCACGACAATGAGTGCCAACATATAGGAGACCCACTTCAAAACAGGCACAAGAAAGTTTCATTCTTTGAGCTAGAGACTTGGAAATGAGAGAAACTTTCGATATCTGATCCAACACGGCATGAACCAGGAACGAAGAACCGTTGCATGCCTTCACTCGGAGGACATCTATTAAGAAAATTCCTTTTGCTCAAGGGCGAGTGATGTGATACGCCATTTAATTCTTGACAGTTAAGAGCTGTTGAATAACCTCGTGACAATCCCCTGAAAATAATGGTAAAACGATTTTGCGAAACGACTTGGTTGATGATGTAACGAGGATATGAGTTAGCTTAAAAAGCCGTTGTATGAGGTGGAGCGAATGCGAATGCGTCAAGGGCAACAAAGTATTTCTCTTCATCATTTTGATACTATTCCTCGACATTGTCGTAAAATCTGCCGTCGAAGTAAGAAAACTTTCCTTCACGAGAAATTTTTAACAACTCAATATTTTGTGCTTGAATTTTAGAAAAATTTGATTCAAAAGTTTCTAATCGAACTTCAAGCAACCCCCACGCAAGCTGCTTAGGTGCCGAATTGAATGGTTTGTGAATCCCTTCACCGAGTGGCACTTGTTCAAGGGTGCACACGTACGCGATCGGAATTTTGAGAAACACGATTATTTTGTTAGTAACGAGAAATTTGAAATTAACACAATATTTATTTCGATTAAAATTGATAAAAGCAAGACCCTAATTAAAATTGATCAAGTTAAAAAAGCTCTAAAAGTTTGAAAAGTTGAAAAGTCTTTGTCTGCATTTGACATGAACTTGACATTTTCGATAGAATCTATTTGAAGTGAAGATACCTGACCGAAAATAATCAATATCATGTTGAATATTTCACGTGACTATTCTGGGTGAGAAGTGACGTCACCCATTCGAAAGTTCGAGAACAGTAAAATTGATTTTACGAAGATAATCAATTAAGCAAATTTAAAAACGTGATTCAGAAACCAGAGTATAATGTCAGTTTATTTGAACATTTATGAGGACTTTTTTGCCGAAACCTCTAGAATATGGTTTAAAGTTATGTCCTTTTTAAGTCTTACGGTGCGATTGTTGACAGGGATGCAGCTTAGAATGTCCGATTTACATGTTTCTTAACAGCGGGTCTAAAATCACTTTTCACTGTGAATGATCCTGGAAGAATCAAATTAGTAAAAACTGTCAAAAGTCACTGTTTCCCTTAAAGTAACTGAATCGAGATGCACACATTGCAGTACCATAGCACTCGAACTAAACGAAAATCTCAGCCGAAAGGTATTCAGTCTCGCATGCCGGGAGATGTTTGCGATCAATCGAAATTGAAGTATTGAAAAAGGTTAAAATTTGGTTAAATGCATAAAACTTTGGTAGTTGATATTCTGCCGATACCGACAAAGGCTTATCTACCGGTACTGACCAAAAAATTTCCCTGTCGATAAGGCAAAAAATTTCTCTGTCTGTAAATTATTACATAACATTGTAGTATATTATTTAATTTCTTTGCATATTTTATTGAATTTTTTAAGTATTAGTAAAATATTATTCATATTGCACTTAACATTATTTCTATGATTTTATTCACAGTGCTGCCTTTCCACCATCTCTCATGAGACGCCGAGAATGGGTAGGGGTTTGACCATAACTATTGTTGTAAAGTCACAGGGATACCTCCCCCCACGAGAAGTTGTGAAGAGTGAGTGTTCTAACCATAATAATTAATGAGAACAGTCAAATAAGTACCTTCCTACCCCCACGAGACGCTGAAAAGGGGTTGGGTTTAGACCGACATTATTTCTGTGACCATTCAAAGGGGTGTTCTTCCTCTACAAGATATTGTATAGGGTCAGGGGTTTGACCAAAAATAATTTCTGTGGAATTTCACAGGGATGCCTTCTGCCACCTCCACGAGACGTTGGAAAGTGATAGTGGTGTAAACAACATTATTTTTGTGATTAGTCATAGGGGCACCTTCCCGCCCCCCACAAGACGTTGGAAAGGGGTAAGGGTCTGACATTTTTTGGTTCAGAATATGATTCCGGCTGAATATGTAGACCGATTTGCATTAGAAAGAGCTGATAAAATTTCAAAGCAAGTTGTCGAGCCTGATTTTTAATTGAGTTTTACCAGTTTTTTATAAATAAATAAATATGACCAAAAAAATGACAAATTTTTCTATTTGACGTTCCTGTTGCTTATCAATAATAATAAAATTGTTGTAATTGCAAAAATTTCATAGAGTTACATTATATAAAGTTATTCGACCATGATATAATTAACAAACAAAATTTTTATAAGCAACTTATTTCTTGAAAATGTGTATTTTATAATTTTCAATAATTGAACGTTTGCAATGTCAGTTCTTTTATCAGGGAACTTTACGATAATTTCAGTAACATTGATAATTAAATGATTAATTTTATGTTTTTGTTAAACAAACTTAATTGAAAAATGCATTATTCGGACATTTGTCGACGTGAAAACTCGTTTTTTTTGAGTCAGTACTTTTAATTCCAGAAAAAAATTCTTTTTTTTCATTTAGTATCTTCTTACAGTTGGCGAACACAAGAGAGTTTGAATACAAGGAATTAAAAGGACTGAATTTAAAAAAAGCAAGTTTTTACGTCGACAAATGTCCGAATATTGCATTTTCCAATTAAGTTTGTTTAACAAAAAGATAAAATTAATCAACTAATTATAAATGCTAATGAAATTATTGTAAAGTTCCCAAATAAAAGAACTGACATTGCAAAAAAAGAGTTTTTTCCGTCGACAAATGCCCAAATAATGCATCTGTTTTTTCAAGTTTCTTGCAATATAACTGAAAAATGTTAAATTATTGAAAATTATACAAAACACATTTTCAACAAATAATTTGCTCATAATTTTTTTTCTGTTTATTGTATCATAATGGATTATCTTTATATGATATAAACCTATGAAACTTTTGCGATTAAAACAATTTTCTTATAATTGACGAGCACCGGGAACGTCAAATATAAAAAATTTGCATTGTTTTCGTCACATTTACTTCATTTACTCGCCCCGTTAAATTTGCCTTAAATCCGTTAGGGCCTTTTCTTCGTGAGACGTCTCTAATATTAATTGAACGCCACATAGATTGTCTCTTTTATTCTCATATTATGTAACCAGCTCCATGCAGTGTGAAGTTAATGAATACCAAAGTTCTCTTTCCACTGTCACTTTTTATTTAAAATTCATGTTATTCATGCCACAAAGAAAGATAAACGGTCGAGTTATTGCGGCAAACATTGTCGCCGAGAATCCTTGAAGAACACGATCACAATCGTTTGTTACATGTGGGAAGGAAGTTCGGAACCTCTCGACATGTATAAAACATAAGACGCGAATTGAACATCGCCGTTTAATGCAGAGCTTATGAGGCTCAGGGTATTACGAGGGATTTAGTTGGAGTAGAGATCTACCTCCTCATGGGGAGATTGCCTTAGCACGCTACACCCGCGTTAATAAAACATCGTCACTCCTAGTCTTATTTGCTGTGTGCATACAGACGACACTCTTAGCAGATAACGCTCAATGCGTGCGAAGCACTCAACTGCGTTCACCAAGACCCTTTGCCATACATTTAAATGAGACTAATCGAAAGCAATTATAGTAATATGATAGATTCTCAAAGAGCATTGGTGTGCCTTGAGGAAGAAATAGAATGAGCTACACCCCAAATTCATATTTGCTTATATCAATTTTTGAGATATCTCAAATACGCGATCGCAAAAAAGGTTTCAACTTTTGATACTCTCACTGTCAAGTTTGGTTGAAATTCCCAAGAAAACGATCTGCAAGTTTGAACCAGATCGGTTATTATTTAGGCGCGGCGCAAAGACCCATTGATCTGGCATGGGTAAAAGTTCTTTTTTTTAAATCTAATATTAAAACCCAATGATATGTAATAAATAATTCAATACATCGTTCAGAATTCGTCAGACAATAGGATAGGAATCAATCATAAGTTTAGAGGATGAATGATTTTGATGAATCACCGAAGAAAACTCTGTAACAAATTTGAATTTTATGAAATATTGCGGCTTATTAATGCTTTTAAAAAGTTTCTTTCCTAAATAATGATTAACAGTTAGTTTAAGAATAATCAATCATCTTTTTTCTATTTTTTCATTGTTTGAACAATAATAATTTGGTTAAATATTTGTTTTTTTTTTATTGAGGATTGCATCGCATCAGTCTGCCTCAGACCTTAACTTAACAACAATTTTATTTGCTTCTAAAACTCAAGTCATTCTTCGGGATTGTAATTTTTCGAAAGCTTCTATCGATTACTAACCAAATTCAATGGGATTTTCCAGGAATCAACAGATATTGCAGCGATTGTGCTAGCGGTAACCACACTATCGGGTGCTACTCACATGTTGCAGCAATAATTTACTATTTAGCTTATGGTCGATGTTTGTCGAGAATCATCAGACCGGCAGAAATATTGAGCTCTTATTCACAAAAACAGAATTCGTAACAGTGATAAATGAGAAAAGTGACAAAGGTTAAATTCGCATCCAATATGAAACTAAATCAGGTGAATAAATGAAACTTTAAATAATTTCAAACATGATAGTGCCACGAATATTCATAGTATCTGTTCTGTTACCATGTGAATTAGCGTGATTTAAAAACAAACTTTCTTTTAGAGTACAGTAATCCCCCCATTTTATTCCAAACCTGAAAAAAGTTTTAACCAATTAAAAAAATTTTTTTTAACAGGTGCTGGGTTTGACTCGACGTTTCCCATGTAAAATTCACGGGGTAAAATCACTTTTTTTAGTTTAAGGAAAATGCGACGGGAAAGGACAGAGAGTCCAATGAAGAACTTCATCTATCTGACATATGGGTTGGACATAACTCCGTAGTTGAAAACTACCCTTAAACCCAAAAATCCTAATTCTTCATGAAATCGACCTGTTGAGCACTGTGTTTTCGTTTTTTTCCTTAAAAATATTTATATTGATCTAGTGGATTATTTATGAAGATTTGTTATTATTTTCAATTAATTAAAGAATGAAATTTTTAAACAATAAAAAATTAATCAAACAATGTTGATTAATATTACAGTAAAGAAATATTAGTAATTTTGAATAAAAAAAAATAGATGAAATCATTTAAACAAATTCTACTCGTTTGAATAATTGAAAATTAATAACCCAGTGTTAATAAATATTTCACGATGAATTTTAGCACAAATTAAAACAAATTATTTATTTATTATATATTATATTTTATTATTATATTATATTTATATATTTATATTTATTTATATTATTTACTATATTTGAATATATTTTTATTTATTATATATATTTATACAATTTAAACAAATTCCATTTATTTCAATATTGAAAATTAATTATCTAATGTTAATAAGTAATCCACTAGACTAATATGAATAATCTAAAGTAAAAAAGATGATAACGCAGTCCTCAAAAGATCGATTTCATGAAGAATTGATATATTTGGTATTAAGTTTTCAGGGTCTCGCCGTGGGCTTGTATTAGGAGTGGCAAACCTATGTGTCTGATGCATGAAATTGATTTGTGGATAATTCTCAACAAGCCTCTATACTTTCTTGTCACATTTTCCCTAATCCTAAAAATTATTCTAAAAACTCAATAAAGTGATTTTTCCGATCCATTTTACATAGTAAACTTAAATTCGAAACCGTCAACTTTTAAGATTAAAATTTTAAAAATAGGGAATTTTTTTGGATTTTACATTAAATGGGGGGGGGGGGTCTTTGCCCTCTACCACGAAAAACAATTTGCCATGCATTTTTGGACCACCCTAATGTGTATATACATTACATACATTATCTAATAAGGTATCAATACAATTATATAATTGTATTCTATGAATATATTTAGGTGTCGGTGGACAACAGAAGTCGGAATACGTGAATATTACTGTTTCTAATTTTTTAACTAAGATCCCCAAAATTTAAAAGTCTGAAAAATTTATAACAATAGCCCTTCAGGCCTATATTCTGTGGCAAAAACTAAGATAGTACATGAATTTTACCACGAACACAAATTGAATAAAAAATTTGTATTTGTATTTAGTTTTCATTTCCGGCCAAAATTTCTTTTGAAAAATTATGCACTTTTAGAATAACTTCAAAAAGTTCTTTGAATTTTTTCACATTTTGCTAACAATAAAATCACTAAAAAAAATAAAAACGAAAATGGACGTCACCTCACCTAACTCATTCAATATGGCGACCATCGGTTTTAAATTTAGAAAATTTGTTGTGATTGTATTTTTTCAAATGACTGTCTGAATATTTGATTCCCTTTTTGCATTCACACTTAGCTGTGTCATTTTAGATTATTTTTAGCCTGTACACTTTCAAATTTTGCTGTAGTAACTACTTCGAGGTATGACTGCCGTATATGCACTTTACTTGACAGACTCAGCCGTGACTATAATATATATATAATAGCCCAGGGGGAAATTTACTACCGTTGCTGTACCGCGCCAGTTCCGCCAGGCGGAGTTCGGCACTGGCGCGGTACTGTTAGAATACGTTTAGGACTACTGGCTATGTTCCAGTAAAACCCCTAATGATAACAATGTTCTGTAGCGTTTTTAAGCATTTAGTCAGTACTGGGCTAGTAAATACAGTTGGTACTAGTGCGGTAATCTCTGTTAGTACTGGTCCAGTACTGAGGTACTGACCTATAGTATTGGACCAGCATTGATGTTCATTAATGGGCCACTACTGCAGATTAGTACTGGACAGGTACTGGCCAGGCTCCAAATGATAAACAATTTATGTATACAGTATCGCAGTACTGGGCAAGTGAATAACGTTGGTACTGGCGTGGTACTGGTGAAACTCCTAATGGTAACTAAGTTCTGTACTGACTCACAATACTGAGCCAGTACATACTGTTTTACTGGCGAGGTAAGGGTAAATGCCCTAATGATATTGAAGTTCTGTACTAATCTGCAGTACTGGGTCAAACCCCTAATATTCAAAGATATCAGTGTTATCAGTCGAATATCAGTCGAATTTTTTCAAAACGATTTCTACAAAAGGAAAAAAATATAAAAATACAGTCATAAACATAAAGCAGATATTGTCAAATTACAGAGTGTGTTCAATGCTGTTAAATTTGAAATTATAGCCGTTTAAGGTGAAAGTTTATTGAAATACCTGCAAAATTTGATATATATTACAACTTTAGGGACAAAGTTTCATTAAAATGTGAAGCCCTTGAGAGCTTCGAAGCAACGCACTGCAAATTTTAAAACCATTAATGGGTTCAACTTGAAATTATATTATTTTCAACGATTTTAATTTATAGAAGTAATTTGTATGTATTTGAAATAAGAAAAACAAAACTTCTTTAGTAGAAAAAGTATTTTTTGTCCAATATCAATAAATATAAAATATACTAGATGTCTAATTTTGGAAATAAAAGATAGAAAAACATAACCTAATATTCAATGTGCATAATGCGTCTGACTGCCTATGTTTCTTAATTCGAAATACACGTTTTCCATCATGTTTACACTAAATAGTTTGATTACTCATCTGAGAGATATCTTGTTTCATCAAAACACAGAAGGAAGGCAATAATGAGAAACGAACATTTAAATTTTTTTGTTGTTGAAAAAATTGGCTTAAAACACAACAATAATTTAAACGAAAAATTAAGTCGAAAGGAGTTGCAAATACACAAGCGCGCCTATATAGGATCGACTGATTTAATTCTTCCAAGAATTGCTGGCACCCACAGTTTCACAGCCGTGTGGCAGTCTGTGCCAGCGTCAACAATGGATCGGCGCCAGTTTACAATAGACTGTTTAAGTATTCACAGACTGATTTAGTCTCAAGAACAGTGGTAGGCAACCCCCGAAACTCTATTCGCAAAAAAATGTTCTTATATTTCCCAACTCGAAATACAAGTTTCCTATTATTATCACACTAAAATGTTTGCTCACTTACCTTTTGTAGCTATATCTCCTTCAAGTAAGGTATGGTGACACATAGAATACACATCTACAACTTCAGAAATTCTAAGCCGGTCGAAACTGCGATCAAAGTAGCTCTGGCTATGCTTTCTTCATTTTCTTTCCTCCGTCCTGCTCGTCGTTCGATAAAGGATACGATGAAGATAGGCAACCCACGTGGTGAGGCGTCTTGTCGGTATGGCATCGTGCGCACATACTGCGCCAGTAGCAGACCCAGTAGCAAGACAACTACTGGCTGAACTCGTATGTCGGTTGTCAATAAGCACTTTAACTACTACTACGCCAATCGGTAGCAAAACACGGTGCCAGTATTTTACCAGTAATGTATATTACTCCTAAGCCAGTAGTAAACCAGTGTGATGCCAACCGTTGGTTGAACTCTTGTGTCCGTAATTAAGCAGTATTGCGTAGTACTGCGCCACTAGTTTACCAGTATCACGCCAACCATTGGCGGAACTCCTGTTCCGGTATTTCACCAGTGGTGACGGTCATTACTGGACCAATTTTAAACCAGTTTGGCACCAACCGTTGGCGGAATTCTTGCGTCGGGATTCTGCTAGTAACGGCAGTCAGTACCTAGCTAGTCGTAAACCAGTACTATGCCGATGGTTGGCAAAGTAAAAACGATCAGTACTGGTATTTATTCTGTATTGCAACTGGCGCGGTAGCGCGCCAGTCGTGAACTCTGGCTAATACCCGACTTTTTTCCCTGGGGGTCCTTTCTACGAGCAAATTTTTTTTATGTACGTCGATTCAATTGGAGATATGTAGAGTATATAAACTCGAAATTTGTATATACTGTGATTATTTCTCGAAAAAATTCCAATCTTGCATTTCTGGTACATTCTACGACTTTACAAAGATGCTCAAGCTTCGCCCTCCTATTTTGGACATACATGATTAAAAGATATTTTTTGGAGAGTAGGCAACGAAAGTTTTTTTTTGCAAAAGTAAATAACCAGAAAATTATAATGATTTAACATGACTAGCATATTCCTCGTAAACGATTAAACGAATATTAACATCCGTGACGTCCACATTTTTATTTGTGAATGTCAATTATAGAAATATGCTTTTGAGCTTACAAAAATGAATTATTTAATAAAAATCTCATTTCTTCATAAACAAATTGAGATTTTTTCTACGCACAAAACTTTTTGCAACTCACGTTATTCTACATTGCTTTTAGAATGAAACGCTGGAACAAATACAATGCAATTCTTATTATTTATAAATATAAAAAGACACAAATTGTTTATGAACAAGTGAGATTTGTATTAACAAATTCATTTTTGTAAATTCAAAAGCATATTTCTTAGTAGAAATTCATAAATAATAGTACATTATGCACCGAGCGGGAAACCAGGCGATTATGCGCCGAGTATGAGTCGAGCACCGAGGCGAAGCCTGGTTTCCCACTCGGTGCATAATGTACTATTTTATCTGCTAGTAGAGGGAAAAGAGACAAGACTAATCAAAACTCGCCGAGATGACGTTAGAAATAAGTGACGCCACGTTGTACAAAGAGAGTGAGACATTCTCTCTCCTTCTATAATATGGCGGCGGCGCCGCGTGCAAAAATAAAATAGATAGCGACACATATGCTTCTCTTTTTCTCTCTCTCTCTCTCTCCCTCTCGCTGTGAAAGAAGGAGAGGATGACATAAATATTCAAAAAAGAGGAGCATAATAAAAAAACAGGAGCATAATCATCGAGTTTCCCTCTACTAGCAGATAAACATTTTTATGTGACAGTCTTTAATTTCCGTTTAGCCGTTTGGGAGAAAAAAGTTAGACATGTTGAAACATTATAATTTTCTTGTTATTAAAAGTTACATAAAACATTTTTTCGCTACATAAGATTCAAAAAATATGTTTTAACATGCAAGCTATGCAAGAATGAACTCAACAGTTTGAAAAAACCAATTCCAAATGCTAAGTAGCCAACTTTAAAAGTTCCACCTCGATTAAAAATTTAAGGTCGAATAAAAAGAAAACTGTTAAGCAGAAAATTAAAAAAATTTGGATTTCGACTAATCTTGACTAACCCTGCTACACTATAAACGTTGCTCTTTTGGTTACACATTTTTGTGATTCTTTGATAAAGTAATCCAGGTTTAACGTCTCAAGCCCACTCTTAGATCAAATGGGTTAACAGAAATATATTAATAAGTTCTTGATACTTGTTGGAAGGATGAAGAATTGATAGAAAAGGGATTATAACAGAATCTTAATTATAAGCTGTGGAAAGTACTAAATGTAATTAAAGCAATCACAGTGTATAGTAATTTGTCGTTTAAAACACCCCTAGATATATTTCTACTAATTAATTAAAAATACTTTTTTTTTCCTCAGTATAAATATTTATTAAATTTATTATAAACAGATTATTTTCCTTATCCGTCTAAACAAAAAATAACTCCAGCAAACAGGTTTCATCAACAGTCAAAGACTTACAACAAAAGTATTGGTTTCTAAACATAGTAAAAATGTTTATCAAGAGAAACGAAAGTTTCTCAAGTTCTGTGTAGCATCCCCATGTGATTACTAATCGTTAGTGCTATCAGAAAATGCAGGAAATTGATAAAACGTGAATGTAACGGAATTTTAATTGAAAGTCGTGGAAATTACCAAATGCCATTGTATCAACCACAGGACATAGGAGTTGGTCGCTGAAAACACCCCTGGGTGTATTTACGTTAACTAATTAAAAATTCATTTTTGATTACTTGGCATAAGTATTCAATACAATTGCCGTTAACTAATAATTGTTGTTATTAATTTAAACTGAAAGTAACTCAAGTAATCACTATTACACAGAAAAGTAAAATCATAACCAAAAGTACGCGTTTTTAATCAAATGAATGTTTAATCATTCGAAAGAATATTTCACTCGAGTGCTGGCATGGTTGTGAATGTCACTATGAATCCTAAAGCTATCATAATTACCGTGAACAAATGATAGGATGATTTATGTATTTGTCGTTTAACGGCTTTCAACCAAGATTTTTAACTGAAATGTATTGTTAGCTTTCATTATCTTGTTAAGTATTTGAAAAAATTTAATTTCAAATTTTTTGAGCTTCCATTTATAAGTTACAAATTCAAAGATTTCTAGTTTCAGTGTTTCATAATTTGCTTCTGTAAATTATTAATATTGTCAAAACTAACAAGTATTGGTAATTTTTTATGCTCATAAAAATTAAAATTTTAAAATATCTATAAACAATTTCAATGGTCATTATAGTAATTTTTTATTTGTGTTCTTATAATATTTTTAATTAATCAAACTTTAATATTAAAATTAATCGATAATTAGTAAAATGTATGAAAATAATTGAAATAATATTCATCAACATTGTAATCATAATACTAGTCTAACAATATTACATTATTATTAGTCCGCATGAAAATTTTCTAAAAATGTCAATCCAAAATAAACCTTTTTGATAAACTTCATTGGTTAACAGTCCACGATTTTTTCTTGAGTCACTGAAACTATTTTTTTGTTGAAAATATTCTTATTTTAAGAACATAAATTCCCATACATATTTCGAAATATGCATGCTAATTCAGGAAGGTTATCTAAAAAACCCATGATTTGAAAACTAATTAGACGTCACTCTGTTGACATTTAAAAATTGTTGTTAAAAATTCTGAATGACCTGAATTTTCAACCAAGAACATTAATTTTTCTAACAATGAACGAATTTTCAAAGAAATACATATATACATTTTCTAACGAATAGTTGAAATTTTAAACTAAAAAATATAAGTTTGCAGAAGGTTGAAACCGCAAAAAAAAATTTTTTTTTTAAATTAGTTGAATCTTTAACCCAATAGATGAATGTTTAACAAAATAATAAAGTTTTTAGATAAAAATTCAAATGCCTAGCAAAAAAGTTGACTTTTAAACAGAAAAACAGATAAAATGCGAAAAAAGTGATTATTTAAAAAATAAGCCAAGTTCGTCTCAAATCGTCTCTTAGAGCAAAAAGATTCACAGATATTTAATAATAAATTTTTTTTATACATATTAAGGGTGAGAAATGGATCCAAGAGGGATTAGAACAACACTTTAAATATAAGTCGTGGAAACTAACAAATGTCGTTGAAGCAACCACGGGGTATAGGAATTGTTCGTTGAAAACACCCCTAGATACATTTCTCCTAATTAATTAAAAATGAATTTTTTTGTTCCCCACTATAAATATTCATTAAATTTATTATAAACAGATTATTGTCGTTATCCGTCTAAACAGAAAATAACTCCAGCGAACAGGTTTGATTGAAAGTCAAAGACTTACAACAAAAGTATTGGTTCCTAAGCAGTAAAAATGTTTATCATTATAAACAAAGCTTTCCCAAGTTCTGCGTTACTTCCCCATGTGATTACTAATCGTTTTTGATACCAGAAAAGGCAAGAAATTAATAAAAACGTGAATATAACGGAATTTTAATTGGAAGTCGTGGAAAGTACTAAATTTCATTGTATCAACCACAGGATATAGAAAATGATCACTGAAAACACCCCTGGGTGTATGTATTTTAATTAATTAGAAATGCATTTTTGATTTCTTAGCATAAATATTCTGTACAATTGCCATAAACGAGTACTTTGTTTTATCAATTGAAACTAAAAGTAACTTCAGCAATCACCTTCACACAGAACAGTAAAATCTTCAATCAAAAGTACGCGTTTTTAATTAAATAAATGTCGAAAGAATATTTCTTTCGGATGCGAGCATGGATATAGATTTCAAACTTGTTTAATTAATTTAAAAAAAACTAACAGTCATATCGTGTGCATTTTTTTAAAACAATTTGTTAAAAAATTACGCCAGTTTTCATCTTCCTGCAATTGTTATGAACAAAGTATGCATCGGGTCGAAAAACCAAGTGCACCATTGCATTCCTCTATTCAAAGAACCGACCATTTTTTCTTTTAATCTCTATGATTTTTGACATAATTCAAATATATATCGTTCTCTTTTTAATATGTTCATAGCTGTCGTTACCATATTTTCAAAGGCAACAATAATATTTTAATTGATTCAAAATTAAGAAAACCGTCGCGGTTTCTTTGAAAATATGAAAAGTAAATTTTCTCAAAAAACCGCATTATATTTTGTTCTAATTTTTTGTTACATATTTCTTTTAAAAGGAAAGCATGTTGCAGGTTTTATGCAGGGTACATAACTTGTTTGTAGCCAGGATATCGTTTTCGAACAATCGAAATTTATAATTTTCAGTTTGCACGTCTAAAAAAGTTTAATAGAAATTATAGCTTGCTCTTTGGTGATATTTTTCATCGATTTTATCAACAATAAAAAATGACACATTTATGTTTTTTGCTAATTTGTTGGTGAATTTCAAATTTCATAAGGATGTTTTTAACTGTATGTAAGGAGGGGGGGTATATCTTTTATAATCAGTAGAATCTTCTTTATTTACTGAATCGAACTTTCTAATTTTTCTCAAAAAGGAGTAAGCTCAGAAATAATTTCTAATTATTATATCCTTTCAAGAAAAATCTTCGGGACGCAAAAAATAGTTATTCACGTATGCGGGTGATGAGACTTCTGTCTTTTAGTGGTAAAAACTTTTTTAAATATTCGTAAGCATAAAAGATGGGATTTTCCAAAAAATAATTTTTTTCATATTATTAAAAAAAATAATTTTGACTTTATTTATGCATATGTTATTGATATTATTGATTGTATTGTTTTATATGTTAAATTAAAGTACTGTTTTATACGTGCAAACTGTTATGTTAAAATTTTCTCGTTATCTGCCTATGTTTGCAAGAAAATGAATAAATTAGATTTTACGAAAGTAAATTATGCTCTCCATAAAAACTTTTTTAACTTGCATAATACTCATGACATGTCTTGCTTGATAAAGGCAGAATTCAACAAAAAATTGACAAAAAATGTAAGTGAATTTGAAAAGAAGATAAGAATCGTGATCAAAATAAAGAAGAAACCGATAATTATCTATAGCCCGTGCAGAAATTTCCCAACTTGTTTCCAAGTTCCGATCTGGACCCGATCGGATTTTCCATATGTGGCCCCAAGGGGGCACATGGTGTGGCTCGGGTCGGAACCTCGTCGGGTTAGGTCA
>JAAAKG020217683.1:0-21935 GCA_010014905.2 Druon quercuslanigerum
ACAGAGAAACGACAAGTTGATTATTGCGATGTAAATTGATTTTTCCCTCGATCAACGCGTTTAGTGAGCATCCCCTCCCTCTCCTGCGCCTACTGGGCTGAGACGGGCCGAGCGTAGAGGCAGTTCTGCAATCGGGTGCCTCAATTTTCCGATTTGAACACGTATTTATTTTTAACATAAATATTAAGTTAATTTTAAACTAGTTTGCTATTTATAATATTTCTAAATAAATTTTGATTGTTAATAATCAAGATTACAGTACTTTAAAAAGTAAAATTTGACAATTGCATAATTTTTAATGGTAATTAAAAAAAATCGCCAATTTCGAGGATTTAGAATTCAAAATTTAGCAATGTTGAATAGCAACAATTAAAAATTCTTGAATATAAAAAATATCAAATTGCAAATATTACTACTTTAAAGATTTCTACCTTGAGGGTATGTAATTTTTAACGTTTCTTCTTGAATAGTTAAATTTTCATGAATAACAATTTTAGATTCTTTAATTTTAATAATTTGCAATTTAAACTACATTTGTGAATATTTGCAATTAAATTTTTTTTCAATATTAAATGCTTATGATAAAAAATGTAATGCAACTGCATAATATTTAATAATAAAGAGTAATAATGACAGCGTGAATTTATTTTTTGAAATTCTTATAATTTTTGACAAACGCAATATATGTTTCTGTAGGAAAACAGGAAACTTGACGGAAATTCGGTTTACTTGATTCAGTGACATGAAATTTCAAAAAGTGCACATTTCAATGTTTTCTTAAATGGTCAATAGCTTCCGAAATAATCAACATTTTTCAGTGTTGTTGAGCTTCTTTTGAAGCTACTTTTTTGACGTATCAAAATAGCTTACGGGTATAAATCGTACAAAATTTCTTATCAAATTGCAAGGACTTGAAGTTACAAAAAAAGGAAAATTTAAAAACACCTTTTCAATAGGCAAATCAGAATAAAAATTATTTAATTAAATATTTGGAGAAATTTTCAAAGAAGTTTAATATCTATATGTTCATATTAATTTCTTTATATTATTAATTTAAGAGATTCTACAAAAATATTTTTGTTATCAAACAAAATATTGCAATTTTCTGACTATTTTTGATACTTATAAGCTACTGTAATAAAGTAAAAACATGTTCTCAAAATAATCCCAAGAAGATTGAAAAATGTTGATTATTTCATACATTATTGAACATTAAAGAAAAAATTTAAATTAACACTATTTTTACAATACCTACTTAATAAATAGACAAAAAGAGGTCACCTAATATTGCAATGAAAAACATTCTTGGTGTTAGATTTGGGTAATGTATAGAAAACTCTAGAATTCGGTGCATAGTCCTAGATTATTCTAGAATCTTATAAAATCTTCTAGATTATTTAGGACAGACTTAAAAGATGTTAAAATGTAAATCATAAGATTAAATATCCTAAATATGTTTTCAAACCTTTAAGTAAGAAAAAAAACCTTTTAATTTAAGTAAACTTTAATTTTTAAATCTGGAAAAAATATTTCAAACTATCTTCTAGAATCTTCTAGAATCCTTAATAATCTTCTAGAACCTTCAAGAATCTTTTAGAATCCTTAAGAATCTTCTAGAATCTTCTAGATTATTTAGGACAGACAAAAAAATATGTGTGAATGTATATCATAAGATTGAAGACCCCTAATATGTTATCAAACCTTTAATAATAAAAAAAGCTTTTAATTTGAGCAAGCTTTAATTTTTGAATCTAAAAAAAAAGTTTGAAACTATTTTTACATCCCGCCTCAATATTTGTAAGCTGATAAAGAGCACATGGCAATAAAGTTAATTGCTCGAAAACTTCGTTAAGCAGCAACAAGAGACGTGCCCATTGAAATGTACATTGTGCTCGTGTATGACAAAGTGGTAAATAGTATGTCAAATATTGTTGGTAAAGTTTTCAGAATACATTTTTTTTGCATAGTTTAAATGATTCAAATGACCTACTATTAAAAGTCACCTAGTTTTCCATTTAAAAACATGCCTGGTATTAACTTTGGCTAGTGTCTAGACAACACTAAAATTTGGTGCATTGTTCTAGATTATTCTAGAATCTTCAAGAATCTTCTAGAATCTTCTAGAATCTTTAAGAATCTTGTAGAATTTTCAGGAATGTTCAAGATTCTTCAAGAATCTTCTAGAATTTTTAATTATCTTCTAGAATCTTTAAAAATCTTCCAAAATCTTCTGGAATCTTCTAGAATCTTTAACAATCTTTTAGAATGTTTTAGATTAATTAGAAAAGATCGCAAAATGCGTCTGAATGTAAATCATAAGCTTAAAGATCCCTAATATGTTATCAAACCTTTAATTAATAAAAACAGATTTTAATTTAATTAGGCTTTAATTTTTGATTCTAAAAAAATGTTTGAAACTATTCGTACATCCCAATTTAATATTTGTAAGCTGATAAAAAGCACATGGTAATAAAGTTAACTGCTCGAAAACTTCGTTAAGTAGCAAAAAGAGACGTGCTCATTGAAATGTATTTGTGCTCGTGGATGACACAGTAGTAAATATTATGTAAAATATTGTACTTATAGTTTTCAGAATACATTTTTTGCATAGTTTAAATGATTCAAATAAACTACTCTTAAAAGTCTCCTTCTTTTAAATTCAAGAACAATCCTGGTATTAACTTTGTCTAGGATCTAGAAAACACTAGAATTTGGTGCATTGTCCTAGATTATTCTAGAATCTTTAAGAATCATCAAAAATCTTATAGAATTTTCCAGAATCTTACAGAATCTTGAAGAATCTTCTGGAATCTTCTAGAATTTTCAATTATCTTCTAGAATGTTTAAGAATATTTAAAAATCTTCTGGAATCTTCTAGAATCTTCGAAAATCTTATAGAATGTTCTAGATTAATTAGAAAAGATCGCAAAATGTGTCTGAATGTAAATCATAAGCTTAAAGATCCCTAATATGTTTTCAAAGCTTTAATTAATAAAAACAGCTTTTAATTTAATTAAGCTTTAATTTTTGATTCTGAAAAAATGTTTGAAACTATTCGTACATCCCAATTTAATATTTGTAAGCTGATAAAGAGCACACGGTAATAAAGTTAACTGCTAAAAAACTTCGTTAAGGAGCAAAAAGAGACGTGCCTATTGAAATGTACATATGTCGTTCTCGTGCATAACATAGTAGTAAATATTATGTAAAATATTGTACTTATAGTTTTCAGAATACATTTTTTGCATAGTTTAAATGATTCAAATAAACTACTCTTAAAAGTCTCCTTCTTTTAAATTCAAGAACAATCCTGGTATTAACTTTGTCTAGGATCTAGAAAACACTAGAATTTGGTGCATTGTCCTAGATTATTCTAGAATCTTTAAGAATCATCAAAAATCTTATAGAATTTTCCAGAATCTTACAGAATCTTGAAGAATCTTCTGGAATCTTCTAGAATTTTCAATTATCTTCTAGAATGTTTAAGAATATTTAAAAATCTTCTGGAATCTTCTAGAATCTTCGAAAATCTTATAGAATGTTCTAGATTAATTAGAAAAGATCGCAAAATGTGTCTGAATGTAAATCATAAGCTTAAAGATCCCTAATATGTTTTCAAAGCTTTAATTAATAAAAACAGCTTTTAATTTAATTAAGCTTTAATTTTTGATTCTGAAAAAATGTTTGAAACTATTCGTACATCCCAATTTAATATTTGTAAGCTGATAAAGAGCACACGGTAATAAAGTTAACTGCTAAAAAACTTCGTTAAGGAGCAAAAAGAGACGTGCCTATTGAAATGTACATATGTCGTTCTCGTGCATAACATAGTAGTAAATATTATGTAAAATATTGTACTTATAGTTTTCAGAATACATTTTTTGCATAGTTTAAATGATTCAAATGAACTACTCTTAAAAGTCACCTACTTTTAAATTGAAAAACAATCCTGGTATTAACTTTGTCTAGGATCTACAAAACACTAGAATTTGGTGCATAGTCCTAGATTATTCTAGAATCTTCAAGAATCATCAAGAATCTTATAGAATTTTCCAGAATCTTACAGAATCTTGAAGAATCTTCCAGAATCTTCTAGACTACTTAGAACAGACCCAAAAAGATTTATAGAACCTTTAATTAAAAAAAGAAGCTTTTAATTAATTTAAGCTTTAATTTGTGAGTCTTAAAAAGGTTGGAAACTATTCGTACATCCCTTAATATTTGTAAGCTGATAAAGAGCACATGGCAATAAAGTTAATTACTCGAAAACATCGTTAAGAAAACACAAGAGACGTGCCCATTAAAATGAACCTTGTGCTCGTGTATGGCACAGTAGTAAATAGTATATCAAATATTGTGGTTAAAGTTTTAAAAATACACTTTTTGAATAGTTTAAATGATTCAAATAAGCTACTCTTAATAGACACTTACTTTTGCATTGAAAAACAATTTTTCAGAATCTTCTAGAATCTTCTAGACTATTTAGAACAGACCCAAAAAGATTTAAGGAACCTTTATTCAAGAAAAAAAGCTTTTTATTTAAGTAAACATTAATTTTTAAATTTGAAAAAAAAGTTTTAAACTATTCGTACATCCCTCCTCAATATTTGTAAGCTGATAAGAATAACATATCAATAAAGTTAAGTGCTCGAAAACGTCGTTAAGCAGCAAAAGGAGACGCGCCAATTGAAATGGCTGTTGTGCTCGTGCATGGCAGAGTACCCTATAGGGCAATACTCTCGACGGAGATGCACTTGGCCGCAGAATGCAGCATGGCTCAGTTAAGTAGGTAACGTTAGGATTGTAACTTGGTTCAGGCAGTAGGGGTTAGGAGAGAGGCTGTACTCGTTTCGTGGATAGGTGGGTGGATGGGTGGATGGGTGAGAGCATAGAAATATTAACGAGCTACCAAGCGGCATCCCCTGGCATTACGCAATGTACGAGTAGAATCGTCTGCCTTTAATCATTCCAACCACACTCATCCCAGTGCAATTTGGGTACAAGATTTTGTATCTATATTTAAAACAAAGAACAAAACTCTGCGATATTGCTTTCCGAATTTAATTTTCTGCTGATTAACGTATAATATTGTACTACTATTTACTGCTACTTCAGTGATATTACTCGCTCCAGCTCGCAAAATTGGCATTCTGTTTTCTCTTATTACGTTCCTCACGGGGGTATTGGATTGAGCTTAACTCAAAAGGGGTTGCACCTCTTGGTTTCCTTCTAGTATAATTATATTGGTTATTTCATGGGAGGTGTAAAATGATTTTTTTTCCTACAAAACATTTTTTTCTCGTTTGTGTTCCAAAATAATCAAAAAGTAAATTTGGTAATAGGGAAAAACCATTTGGTTGTAATCGTATCGTTTTGAGATTTCTCATGCTTTTAATGTGAATTTTCGTAGCTTGATGAGCTAACTAAACGCAATGGCATAATCAAATCTAAATGAAATAAATGATGTTCTTCTGAATTTAAAGGCACGTTACCACAAAATCGTTCACAATATTTATCCGTCATTTCTTGAAAAGGACAATAAATGCATTCAGAAAACTTCAATTCATTAAATATGAAGCTATTGTCATGGAAAAACAAAAGAAATAATTGCACAAAAAATTTAACCTTTATGCTTTACTATGATTCACACTTATACGTTTATCACTCAAAAATGAGGTAAAGAGTATAAATACTGGTAGAAAAAGTGTATCTATCAAAGAAGCCTCAAAAAGAGCAATTATTCGACGAGCGAATGAGTTACAGTCATCTGATCCTTATAACTTCTCTAGAATTGAATTAGCTGATAAAATTGGGGAAAAATGTTTGCTTCTACCACTGATACAGATCAGTGCTTGAATTCCATTGACGTATTATTCCAAAGCCAGATATAATACATTAGTAAATGAAAATCGAGATCATTCGAGTAATGCTCGAATGCAAGCCACAATATTGTAAAATATCAGAAACTAAGGTTCCCGTCCCTTTACTAGAAATTTGGAACAAATCTGCTGAGCCTTTGAGTGACAGTGTGGCTTTAGATTGGGATAAATATAATTGCGTCATTTTAAACTAATGGTGACATTGATTTTCGACAGCTCAGCAAGCCGCATAAATCCGCATCAAAGGAATAAAAATTCTAAAAATGAAAACTTCAACCCTCTCCAGCTACTGTTTGTTAGTAGTATGATAACAATGCAACTACAAAGCTTAAACGATGATTGTTCTTGGGTGAATCCTACACCACAGAGTGTTCGTTTTTGTCAACCTTTAAGAATAGCCTTAGAAAGAGAGGGCAATGAAGCAACTATTATTAAACATGACCGTTTGAATGAAGAAATAACAAATCTTTTGCGACATAAACTTAAAATTTCGAATGTCAAAGTTTCGAAAGTAAAATTTGATGTTTCTCAGACTTTGTTCGACAGAAAGTGCGCTTATTCGATTTTGGGTGACCAAGCTCGTAGCAGGTGCTCCATGTGTTTTTGAAGTGCCCATGATTTTAATAATTTAGAAGATACTTTTGATCCTGAAGATTCATCGCTGAAGGCTGAATTAGAGTTCCTGCATGCTGAAATAAATGCGTCTGACCATCTATTTCACATAGCGTATCGCATCGAAATTCAATTGTGGGACGTGCGACAACATGTGAAATGTGAGTTAACAATTTACTATTTTCAGCTACTATTTCATCAATATCTTGCAATTTTTAAAATCATATATATTTGTATTTTCCAGTAAAATTCCAAGAGCAAAAAATTTTTGTACAGAAGAATCTCTATGAAAACCTGGGGGTTCGATTGGATCAAGTATTACATGGAGATGGAACTACAAACACTGGAAAAAAAAGCAAGGCGATGTTTTCAAAACCCAGGTGTATTTGGTAAAGCTCTAAAAAATGATGTTATAATAGCAAATAATATTTCGAAAATATTGTCGGCTTTCAAGTGCAAAAAACTCCTGAAATTAGAAGAGGTTGAGGCATTTTGCTGGGAAACGTATGGCTTACATTATAAATTGTATCCGTGGGCCCGAATGAGTCCCACATTGCATAAGCTGCTTAAACATGGTTGTGCGATTGCAAGACAATTTCCTCTTCCTATTATCTATTATTCAGAGGATGCAAACGAATCTTGGCACATACTCTACAGGAGAAACATGACGTGTCATTCACGACAAAATAGTAGAAAAACTCGAATAGTGGATGTATTCAATCCAGCATCTTAGCACCTTACAGATCCTAAGATCTCATTAATACTTATGCAAAGTCGCTTGAAATTCTTTAGAAAGCAAGAGATTTAAAAGTTACATATAAAGAGTTTAATTTAAAATATTTTTTGGCAAAACTAATGTTAAAAGAAACTATAGTGACAGAGAAAGCGATTCATACATTCACTAAGAGTTACACTTTATCAAGAACAATATGGACCTGAATTTTTTGTTTTTAATAAAAAAAAGTAATTAAAAGAGCATATCGAGAAATTTTGTAAATAAGATCATGTATTCTATTTAATAAAAATATGAAATAAGTTCTTGCAATTCGATAGAAATTTTTTTACAATTTATACTTATAGGCTGCTGTAATACAGTGAAAACATATCCTCAAAATAAGCCCAAGAACATTGCAAAATGTTGATTATTTCATACGCTATTAAATATTTTAGAAAACATTTAAATCTACACTATTCTTACAATATCTATGTAAAAATAGAAAAAGGAAGTCACCTAATTTTGCACTAAAAAACATTTTTTGTGGTAGATTTGGGAAATATATAGAAAACTCTAGAATTCGGTGCATAAACCGAGATTATTCTATAATCTTCTAAAATCTTCTAGATTAGTGAGGACAGAACAAAAAGATTTTTAAATTTAAATCATTAGATTATATATCCCTAATATGATTTCACACATTTAATTTTAAAGAAACTTTTGACTTAATTAAACTTTAATTTTTAAATCTGGAAACAAAAGTTTAAAACTATTCTTACACCCCTCCTTAATATTTGTAAGCTGACAAAGAGCACATGGAAATAAAGTTAATTGCTAGAAAAAGTCGTTAAGCAACAAAAAGGGACTTGCCTTTTGAAATGTATGTTGTGCTCGTGTATGACAGAGTAGTAAATAGTATGCCAAGTATCGTGCCTAAAGTTTTACAGAATAAATTTTTTGCGTAACCCAACTTATTCAAATGACTCCTAAAAGTCACCTACTTTTGCATTGAAAAAAAAAGCCTGGTATTAACTTTGGGTAGGGTGTAGAAGGCTCTAGAATTTTGTGCATAGTCCTAGATTATGCTAGAATCGTCAAAAATCTTCTCGAATCTTTGAAAATCTTCTAGAATCTTCAAGAATCTTCCAGAATCTTAAAAAATCTTTTGAAATCGTCAAGAATCTTTTAGAATATTTTGAAATATTCTACAATTTTCTATGCTATTTCGAACAGACCGAAAAAGATGTGTGAATGTAAGTTATAAGATTAAAGATTCCTAATATGTTTGCAAACCTTTAATTAAGAGCAAAGCTTTTAATTTAGGTAAACTTTAATTTTTAAATCTGAAAAAGAAATTTCAAACTATTCTTTTATCCCTTCTAAATATTTGCAAGCTGCTAAAGAACAAATGTCAATAAATTGAGATGCTCGAAAACGTCGTTAAGCAGCAATAAGTGACTTGCCTTTTGAAATGTATCTTGTGCTCGTGTATGACAGAGCAGTAAATCTTATGTCAAATATCGTAATTCAGATTTTCAGAATAAATTTTTTTGCATAGCCCAAATTATTCAAATGACTCCTAAAAGTCACCTACTTTTGTATTTAAAAAAAGCCTGGTATTGACGTTGGCTAGGGTATAGAAAACTCAAGGCATTTGGTCCACAGTCCTAGATTATACTCGAAACTTCAAGAATCTTCTAGAATTTTTAAGAATCTTCTAGAATCTTCAAGAATCTTCTATAATCTTCAAGAATCTTCTAGAATCGTCAACAATCTTCCGGAATATTTAAGAATCTTCTAGAAAGTAACTGATGAAGCATATCGAGAAATTTTTAATAAGCTCATGTATTCTATTTGATACTAATATAAAATAATAGTTTAATTAATAACTCGTAATTAATAATCGTATTTTCAGTACAAGAATAATTTTACTATTAATTTGATATATTATAAGACAATAAGTTGTTCAACCCAAGAAAAATTGTTCAAAGAATGTGAAGCAATATCAAGAAAGTAAGACCTACGCTATACTTTTGAAGTTTTTTGAAAAAATAGCAAGAAACTAAGATTTCTTGGACTTTTGGGTAAGAAAATGGATTTAAAAAAATTCTTTAAAGAATTTAAACAAAAATATCTACTTTTTGAGTTAATAAATAGGCCATAGAATAAATAATATTAAAAACTTTAAAAATGTTAATTTTATTTGTCTACTAGTCTAAATCAATATTATTAAATATTGGTAAAATTTTAAGATTTTGAAAAAATGTCTCTAGCTCCACTGGCATCTGAAACTGGGACCTTCAGATTTCTGGTCTGGTGCTCTTACCAACTGAGCTACGGATAGACGAGAAAATTTTCTTCAAAAATTTTTTTTTTTAAATCTTAAAAGTTTTTCAATTAATAATATTGATTTAGACCAGTAGACAAACAAAATTAACATCTTAAATTAATAATAAATATTTCATGTTCAAGAAACCTAAGATCAACAATAAAAAAGTTTGAAAGTTGTTGAAAAATTTCCGAATATGTTCAAAATCATGTTTTTAACTAAACAATATTAAACTTCCATTTTTTTTTAAATTTATCTCCATCTTTACAAATTGAACTATTCTATTGTAACTCCTTTTACGGTTTAATTTTTTTTTGTACTGAAAATTGAACTATTCCTTTTTTGGTTAAAAGCTATCGTTTTTGGTTGATGATTTAACAATGGCCATAGGAAAAATTGTTAAGAAATTAGTCGTAAATTACAAAAAAACTAAGGATTAGGACAAAGTATCCGAACTTGTTGAGAACAAATAAATCACGAGATTTTTGCTTTTCAATCATAAAAGTTGCATTTAAACAATCACTAATTGTTTAAAAAATAAATTGTGAACTGAAATAAAAATTTACGCTCTTTACATTCATAAATTAGGAAGAATGATTTAAAAAATACCATTCATTTGCGATATTACGAGACAATGAATTGCTTAAATCATGAAAATTTTTTTAAAGAATATGAATCTTTTTAAAGAAAGTGAGACTTAAGCTAAACTTTTATAGTTTCTTGAATAAATAGCAAAAAACTAAGATTTCTAGCGCTGTTGGGTAAGAAAATAGATTTTTTTTTTAATTCTTTGATCAATTTAAGAAAAATATTTACTTATTAAGTTTGAGATAATATTTAAAAATAATTTTAATGTTTTCATTTAACCATTAACCGGAGTCTATGGAAAAAGTTATAATTATAATCAATATTAGGTGAAAAAAATTATTTTAGATTGTGAAAAAGTACTTTACTCTAATTTGCACCCTTTAGGTCAACAGATATTTAAATAAATTCAAAATCAGGTATGATTTAGAGATGTTTCTTTTGAGTTTTGTCTTTTTTGTTAACTTTCATTTTTTTTATTTTGTCAAAGGCAATAACGCCATTGTAAATAATTTAGAAATAAAAAATTAACTAATACAAAAAAATTTTAAACATACACTTATAAGACACTGAGAAAATAAAAAAAGAAGATCTTTTTTTTCTTCCTGAAATTAATCACCCTAGCTTATATTCTATAAAAGTTTCGTGCGCGTCCATTAGGTAGTCTCTGGTGCATCTTAAAATGAGTTAATAAGAGTTCAAATAGAAAATTTACGAATTAATATACACTAAAGGATTTTAACCAGATGATGAAAGAAATAACTATAATTAATTATAAATTTTCATATTTTTGGCGGATTTTACAAAAATTTGTTTATCGTTGAATAAAAAAATAAAAAGCATTTAACTTTTTCGGCGACATTAAAAAATCTCGGGGCGGGGGAGGGCATATAAGGCAAAAAATCTTAAATTGTGGTTTTTTAAATCACCTAAATAAAGCTTATAATCATCACAGCTTGAAATAAGGTTTATATTACATTAACTACCAAAAAAAATTATTCCATTTTTTGTAACTTTTGAATAGAAATGAGTAAATTACTGAGCTGGAGGAAAATCGAGGAGAGACAAATGGGAAACAATTTCGTCCTTTCTGTGAACCTTTTTTGAGCATCTTCCAAAGAATATATATATAGTTACACACTTATGGGGTAACTTTTTCTTTAATAGTTGTAAAAGAACAAAGAGTGCAGCCCAAGGGTCCATTTGGATTTACTCTGGTTGGTTGGCTCATAGATCTATTGCAGTACCACCGGTTGCGTGGCTTTACGTTATACGACGAAGCTTAAAGACAGTTTCTAAGGTGGTAGCTAAAGGATTTACGGATTTCTGGGTTATCAGGCCGTCATCTCGCCATTCCTGTACGTGGAGACAAGATTCGTAGCGTCGCACAAGTTTTTGCAGGATGGAGATAACATTCCTGGACCGTTGACCGCTGAAAGCTATCTTTCTCCTTTCTCTAGTAGTATAGGACGGTTATAGTAAGACTAGTGCTGAAATGATAATACATAGTGGGTTTGTAAAAAATAATGACGTCGACGCGGATAATATATTATTATTACAACTGGCAGTGAATTTTTTTCATAATAAAAAAAATAAGTTATTAAAGAATTTATAATCACAACTTTTTAAAGGATAAAGATGAAATGCCTAGATAGTTGACCCCTTAAAGTTATCTTCTTTCTTGCATCAGTAGTATACGAAGATTGTTATCAGAAGGGCTATACATCGATTATTGTTGTAAATAATAATAAGCGCCTCGTAGATATATTAATTTTTAAAATTTAAATACACAGACGATTTAGAAATTAATAATAGAAGATTAGTGGAGGAAGGAAACAAAAAGTCTAGAACGTTGACTGCTAAAAGTTAACTATGATCTCCCTTTAGAAGTACACGACAATTTCAGTCAGATTAATTCTGAAGCGATTATAGTGTGGTTGTAAGTAATAATAAGCTCCTAGCAGATAGTGTATTATCATCTCTACCGGAAGTTAATTTTTATTTTTATAAATAAAAAACACAATCTATTAAAGATTCTATATAAACATTTATTTTAGGATGGAGACCAAATTCCTAGAATCTCTTTCTTTTATTCAGTAGTACACGATGATTATAGTTAGACGTTGACTGCTTAAAGTTTTCTTTGATCTTGTTTCAGATGTACACGACAATTTCAGTCAAGCTAATGCTGAAACGATTATAGTGTGGTTGTAAATAATAATAAGCTTCTAGCAGATGGTGCATTATTATCTCTACCAGAAGTTAATTTTTATTTTTATAAATAAAAAAAACATAATCTATTTAAGATTCTATACAAACATTTATTTTTGGATGGAGAACAAATTCCTAGAATCTCTTTCTTTTATTCAGTAGTACACGATGAGTCTTGTTAGACGTTGACTGCTAAAAGTTATCTTTGATCTTGTTTCAGAAGTACACGCTAACTCCAGTGAGGCTAATGCTAAAACGATTATAGTATGTTTGTAAACAATAACTAGCTCCTAGCAGATGGTGTATTATTATCTCTACCGGAAGTTAATTTTTATTTTTATAAATAAAAAATACAATCTATTTAAGATTCTATATAAACATTTATTTTAGGTTGGAGACTGAATTCCTAGAATCTCTTTCTTTTATTCAGTAGTATGCGATGATTATAGTTAGATGTTGACTGCCTAAAGTTATCTTTGATCTTGTTTCAGATGTACACGACAGTTTCAGTCAGGCTAATGCTAAAACGATTATAGTGTAGTTGTAAACAATAATTAGCTCCTAAAAGATGGTGTATTTCAATTACTACTAAAAATTAATTTTTATCTTAAATAATAAAAACTTAAACTATCTAAGAATCTATAATAACATTTATTTCATAAAGGAGACAAAATTCCTAGAATTTAGTATTCCTACTTAGTATGCCTATAAAAAATTTTCTCATTAAATATAATTTATTATTTGCATAAATTATTAATAAAAAAATCCTAGGTAAAAACATTCAACAGGTTGGAGGTAAAAAGCCTAGAACGTTAACTGCTCAGTAATTCTTTTTTATTCTTGAGTAGAGCGTGCTGATTTTGTCAGACATGTCCTAAATCGATTATTGTGTGATTTTAAACTAATTATTGCCTCCAAGATAATATATTATTTTTCTTACTAGAAATAAATACGTTATTCAAATTTTTTTTTAGTTCTTTCCTATTGATATTTTTTGCGATAAAAGTGGAATAAAACAAAAATAAATTCTTCAAGAAAATTTTATTATGAGGTGCCATTTTTAATTCAAAATAAAACGATTGAGATTTTTAAGCTAAAGTCGAATACCTGTGAAAAAAGTTGACTTTTAAACACATTAAGAGATTGATTTCTACAAAGATGAAATTTCAATATAATCTTTGAATCTTCAAATTAAAAATAATTGAAATCTAGCTACAGACAACAATTAAATTGTTAAATAAAAAGTTTAATCCTTAAGCCTTAAATCAAGAAATTTTTGAAAATAAAAACAAACAGTTTAATTTAAAACTAAAAAAGCTAAATTTTTAACTAAATAGTTAAATTAAAAAAAATATATTACAAAAATTAATAGTTGTGACTAATTAGCGATTACTTTCCTGAATTCTTATTTTCTAATATTAAAAACATAAAATTATTTTTTAAAAACTATAATAATAATTTTTAAAGGATTAACAGGTAATGCCTAGACCATCCAACTTCTTTTATGTAGATCCAACTTAAATCCATATCATATTTTTGTCTTGAAAATTCCACATTTTTGTACAAAATTCATTACTCTTTTTTGTGCAAAATTTTTTTTTCGGTTAAACGTTTAACCATTTGGTTATAAGCTAAACCAGTTTGTTAAAAATTAATTTTTTTTTAGATTGACATCTTTGTTTGAAAATTTAACTTTTTTGTTGGGAATTCGCTTTTATTTTCTTAAGTTAAAGCCAAAAAAATTTATTTTGTTAGTTACAAAAAAGAAGATATAACATTTATTTTTGTCTGTTTTTGCTCTTAAAAATTCACGAAACAATAAACGTTTTAGAACTTTAATCGGCTTGTATTATAAGTAATTTTTTATAGAATTTGCCGATGAATATTTTCCTTTATAAAAAAAAATTTTTTTAAATCAAAGAATCTTTTTTCTGAGTGTATTTAACTTATTACTAGAAGAAAAAAACGTTTGGATCGTACTAAAAAATAAATTTAATTTGATTCAAAACTTCTAATGACATTATAATTTGACTTGGACATAAGTTTGCTCTTATTATATACAACTTTTGTAATATTGCTTTAAGATGAGACTATACAACTTTGGTGGTTTTTCTTTAAATGTTGCATTCTACAAATTATCCAGTTTTCTCCATTCATGATATGCTTTAATTTTCAATTTTTCTAAAATTTATTGAAATGCAAAAAATAATTTTATTTTAAACTTTATGAAGTTGTAATTTGCAGTTAAATGCCAAAAAAGCTTGTTAGGAAATGATCTAATTTCGATAAGTTTTTTAAGTTATTACAAAGTTTGAAAATATCTTATTTTTTATTAGCTATATCTGTTAAAAAATAAAATATTTAAAAATGAGATTTGAGGAATATTTATTTTCGTTCTCAAATATTTTCGCATGTAAGTGATAGAGATCCATAGAAATTTTGCTTTGTAAACTTACTTTTTTCCATTCTAAAATACATTTCGTGTGAATAAAAAAAATCAAATCGAATTAGACAAAAAATTAGACAAAGTAATGTAAATATTTTATTTTTAGCTTAAGGATTTTTAAAATTAATATTATTTTGGGAGTATTAATCTGCTTTAGATTTTATGCCTAAAGAAATATAATTGGGACCCTTGTATATTACATTATTAGCACTTAAAGTGTATTTATTAATCTCTGCCGTAATAATTAATATCTTCCTTACTAAGGAAAAACTAACGTCACTGACTCCGTGATTACGGTCTATTTTCTTATAACTAAAAATGTTAAATTCGACCTAAACGACACTGTCATTTACGTAAGATTTTCCTTAGTACGGCGATTTGGTTTCAGGACTTGAATATTTTCGAGCATGCCCGCTTTAATATACGAAAATAAAATTTCAGGAGATCTATTACAATTGATTAATGTTTCCAAAAATATCGAGCGCAACAAGAAAATTTAAACCTGTTTGTGAACGGTTGACGCCGCGGGCACCATTGACCAATGCGAGAGATGATTCGATTTTCCATGTCGCACTCAAAATTTTTTGTCAAAATATTAATCGGCTTCATGCATCAAATTTTATTTTTGAATTTAAAATCGGTCTCGCTGTGCATTATTTGAGTCTTTAAATAGATTGAATCCTATTGACAACTCAAAAATTTATATTTAATTAGCAGTGTTTGACATCATCAGTAGCCTGATAGCATGGAACGTTGCGGGAACGCCCTTGGAACGTCACAAAGAGGACTAACCGTTATTCTTATTTTTTAGAACCAGAAAGTATCTCCTAAGCAAGACAAGAAGTTAAATTCTTCTAAAAAATAGAGCTAACACAGCGTTGCTTCAGCTTGGCGTTTTCCAAGTTGATTGACCTATGTTGCGCTGCATCGATTGAATGTCCACTCATTGAAAATGAAACCCCTAAAGTCAGACTAACCCGAAAAGGATCTGTTCTTATCACCCAGAACCTGAGGTTGATATAGTCAGAACTTTGGAAAGTATACCTTGGGCTTTTTTAACTGTATAATGTTTCTGAATCCTTGATGCAGATGTTTTAAGTACTTGATGCCCTAAGGCTTTTTTTACCACTTACAAAAATTTCGATTCTCCAAGTAATTCAACAGAATTGGATACAACAGTATTAATGTGTAGAGTTTAATGTGCAGAGCTTTAACGTGGAGAGTTTATTTGTGTAGACCTTAATGTTCAAGCTTTCCAATTTTCGAGTTTAATGTGTAGAGTTCAATGTGCAGGGTTTTTGCGTGGAGACTTTAATGTGCACAGTTAATGTGTACAGTTCTAAAATTTCACTGTTTGTACGCTTTAAACCTCAGCTTTACTATTCGAAATTGTACATCTTACAGGATACTTTTTTCCGTGGAAACAAATGCACAATCAGATATTTTTGTTCGTTTATGGTATCTGCCAATTTATGCAACATGATCCAAAGAAAGAGTAAAGCGAGGTTCGTAGTTCCTCGTTTGCACAAGTTTCCGATTTATCATCGTCCCGAATCTTGCCATTTCCTCTTGAATCGTAGCGGTTTTTACGAGCCATAATATAGATCGCCATGTAACCCCATCACCATTAATAAGAAGTTAACGAAGTTAGTCAAGTTACGGTGACTCTCCGAGTCACCGTAACTCATAAAACCCCTTTGCATTATTGCTGGCTTCTATAAGGAGCTTTATGCTGAGCTCTTGCTCTTCTTAGGAAACTATCAATACCAATTATTAATGCTGTATCAATCAACATACGAGATGCATGAGACACCTGTCGCGATGAGATAGAATTTTGAGTCAGCTGCTTCTGCACACTCTCTAATTCTTGATTACCTTCACTTCTTGAGATCTTAAGACGTAACGTAGTATATTAACGGTTGGTGGCGTTAGGGATGCTTTAAATTTTGAGCAGAGCTTCGGCCAGTTAACGACCAATTAAATTTCTCGTGCGCAAGTTTCCAAGTTGGATTTAAATTTTCAGAGACGTTTCTACTGTTTTATGTCAAGATTACCTCTGCAGAGTCTCATATTTCTTTTTTAAATGTTTGATATTAAATGAAATGTCACAGTGAATGACAGTTAATCTTGTTGGATTTGAATTTTTAGGGACCACTCAATTTTTTATGTCCAGCTTGTCTCTGAAGAATCTCATCATTCTTCCTTGTATATTTAAAAATAAATTAAATTGAGGGACCTTCCTACTCCTTTGTGTAAAAATTGGGTATACAGAATCTCTTATTTCTTTTGTGAAATTGTGAAAGGAAATAAAATGTGACAAAAAATAATAGTTGGCCAACTTGTGTTTGAATTTTAAGGCACCTATTTAGTTTTTTATGTTCAGTTTGTCTCTGAAGAATCTCATAATTCATTTTTTATATTTGAGAATAAATTAAACATGAAAGTAAATTATTATTGATCAACTAAAATTTAAATTTGTAGAGACCTTCAAACTAATATTTGTAATATTTGTGAAAAAATAAAATACCACATTAAATTACAGATTTCGGATTTTTGTTTGATTAGAAAATAGACCATTAGAATTATCCGATTCTGATTTTGGTAAAAAGTACACCTTTTGTTTTTTTTAAGTTTTGTTGCTTTAGCATGCAACACTTTTGTTAAAAAAATTTATTTTTTGTTTAAATTTAACTGTTTTCTATTTAAAACTTAAATCTTTTTGTAAAAATATAAGCTATTATATATTTCTCAGAGAATTCATCGTTTTTTTGTTAAAAGTTTAACTCCTTCGTTGAAAATTAATTTTTTTGGTTATGATTAATAATTTCATAAAATAATTTCTCAAACACAAAGTTTTCTTGAAACAAAAGTATCGCCCTCTTGCCTATTTTGTTTAAAACCACTTGAATATCTTTTTTTAAACAAAAAGAATATTTGAATGAACGATTAGGTGAAGTTTTTCAGAAAAAGATAAAGTTTGCTGCAAAATGATTCCTTTTGGGAAAAATAGAATTTCCTTTAACTTTAAATTTAGGAGACAAGTCGATTTGTTTCATGAATTATTCTGCTTTTGACACAAGAGGAAATTTCGCTGAGAGTCTATGGTAGTTTGAAATTTCATATTTTAGTTGAAAATTTATCACTTTGGTTAGATATTTAAATTTCTTTTGTAAAATTGGATTTTTCTTAGTTGAAAACTAATTTTAAATTAAAGCTTAGCTATTCCATTTTATATTAAAAATTTATGATTTGGTTGAAAATTGAACTATTTGGTTAAAAAAATAACTTATTTGTTCAAAATTCTTTTTTTTTTATTGTAATTTAATTTCACCATATAAAAATTTAACTAATTCACTTGCTGGTTCCAAGTTGAAAACCTTGTCAAAAAATATTTTTTGCATGATGATTCATTATTTTATCTAAAAATTCTTTTTTATTTTCAACTGAAATATTAAATATTTCATTTTTTTTAAATTAATATATATTCTGTCGAAAATTCATCTTTTGTGAAAATAATTCTTCTTTACCGAAAATTTTACTTTTTTCTTGAAAGTCAAATTTCTTTTTTTAAATTTTTTTAGCATAATAACATTTTTTTGGTTGTTTATTCCAAATTTTTAACAAAATTATTTTTTTTATTTAAAGATTTAACTATTTTCTTAAAAATTCTATTTCTTGTAGAGAAATTACTTTTTTGACGTGTAAATTAAATTATTGTACTTGTAAATTCATATTTTTATTAAAAATTCATCTCACTTAATGAAAATGTAATAATTTTGTTGATATTAGGATTGTTTTCTGTGGAAACTATTTGTATTTAAATCGAAAGTTTACTTATTCTTTTTTTATTTAAAAAAATTGAAGTTTTTCGTTAAAAATACAACAGTTTTTAAAAAAAATAACATATTTGTTCAAAATTCGTTGTTTTTGGTTACAATTTAATTTTTTCTAAATAAAAAATTTAACTATTTTATTTTCTGGTGAAAGCTGCATCCCTTTGTTAAAATTAATTTTTTTGGTTAATGATTTGTAATTTTAGATGATTTTGTTAAACTAAATATTAAAATATTTTGTTTTCTGTTAAAAATGTATCTTTTTAGCACAAACGTCAACTATTTAGTTAAAAACTTGTCTTTTCTAAATGAAAATTTAGCAGTTCGATAACAATTTAAGTATTTAATAGTAAATTCATCGTTTGTGGTCTTTGGTAGAAAATTTTCGTTATTTTATTGATAATTGCATTTTTGGTAACTTAAAATTAATTTTTTAAAACTATAAATTAAACTATTTCCCTTTTAGTTGATTTTCAACTTTACTATTTGGTAATAAATTAAACTCAATTTTTCAAAAACAGCTTTGCTGTCAATTCAACTGCCCAATTTGAGAATTAAAAATTTTTCCGAAAAATTATTTATTTTAGAATAGTTATATGCAAAAATGGATCATTTTTATTTGATGTTAATAATAAGAATAATATGCAAGTGTATGGTATCTCAGAATTTATTGTGATTATTTTCAGCTGAAAGGGAAAGATATTTTCTAAAGATAAAAGCGGTCATTACCAGAATATATTTTTTCACTTTAGAAAATAGGTTCGTATCTAGTAAACTCGAAAACTCCAAGCAGTTGTATAATTTAATCATTAGACAGAGCTATGTTGAAACAACAATCAGCATCTGTTTCCTGAATGATAAATTACTTCGAAATGCGCGCGATAAAGTTTTTTTTCTCCAGGGAACCTCGAAAATAAGGCAGAGAGAAACTATATTGCGGATGATAAAGCGGCCAAGTTGAAAAGAGGAATTTGGTCGTTACAGTTAATAGAAACCGCGAGATAGAAAATGCATTATGTGTCAGGAAAATGAAGACTGGAGATGACTGGTAAGCATCACTTTTCAGTTTACCACCTAATTTTCTTGCTTGAAAGGTAATTAATTATCGAAACCGGATTAAGCGCCGAGATTATTTTCAATGATATTCCACACACCCACAAAAAACACACACTCGCACACGCATGGAGCAGGAAATTAACGTGCGCGTTTAAGTCTCTTATGTTTTATTTTCCAACATAAAAAATATTAGCAACTTGCAATATTATACGAGCGATATATCGCAAAGGAGAAATTGCACTGTCAATTAGTAATATAAAAAAAAATGTGGGTAGTAGTGGGGCCACGAGACAGAAGTAAAACTTTTACGCGCGCCTAGCGTCATTTAGAGTAAACTAATATATGGAGGACGCGCATGCGTGGAAAGGAGTTTTCATAGTGGTGGAGTAGTGGGGATATCTCATAAGAGATTGCAGATATAAAGAGAGAGGGAGTCTGCGAAATGGAGAGAGAGGGGGGAACATAAACAGACCTACGACTAGCGTTGCAGTAGTGGGGATATACAAGAAAAGTATTTAGAGCAATTTCAATTGTAGCACAAAAAAGACTTGATTATAGAGAGAAAGTATAGAATGTATGCTTGCAAGAGAAAAATAGACTTCCATTCGTACGTTCGGTCGCTTTTTTCAAATTACTCCCGAACCAAAAGAAGTTTCTCTTCAGACGGTTCTAATGTTTTAAATTTTCCAAGCCTATGCCTAACTACTTCGAAAAATAAAAATGATTTACGAGGCATGATTTATTTTTTAAGAAAGATTACAGGTAATGCAGAAAATTTCATAGTATTTAGAAAATTCAGAATACTTAAGGAATTAAGGGGATTTAGAGAATTTAAAGAATTTCAGAAATCGAGAATATTAAGGAATTCAAAAAATTTCAGGAATTCAGAATATTCCAGGATTTCAGAGAATTTAGAGAAATCAGATATCTCAGAGAATTCAATGAATTTAGAGATTTGCACGAACTTATAGAATTTAAGCAATTCCATACATTCAAGAACTTCATTCAGGAAATAAAAAATATTAAAGGGTTTCCGAAAATTCCGAGAACTCCGAATATAGCATTTAGAAAATTCAGGGAATTTATAGACTTTAGAATATTTAAGGAATTTAGGGGATCAAGAATTAAAAGAATTTCAGGCATTCAGAGAATTTTGATTACTGAAGGAATTCAGGATATTCACAGATTACAGGTAATGCAGAAAATTAAATTGCATTTAGAAAATTCAGAATATTTAAGGAATAAGGGGATTTTGAGACTTCAAAGAATTTCAGGAGTAGAGAATATTAAGGAATTAAAAAATGTGTAGGACTTCAGAATATTCCAGGATTTCAGAGAATTTAGAGAAATCAGATATCTCAGAGAATTCAAGGAATTTAGAGATTTTCACAAATTATTAGAATTTAAGCAATTCTAAATATTCAAAAATTTTAGGGAATGTAGGTGATTCAAATATTTCAGAATTTTTTAAGTTTTCAAAAAGAATTTTATGAATTCATAATATGCTACAAATTCAGGAATTATAAAATATTAAAGGATTTCAGACAATTCAGAGAAGGCCGAATATAGCATTTAGAAAATTCAGGGAATTTATAGACTTTAGAATATTTAAGGAATTTCGGGGATTTAGAGAATTCAAAGAATTTCAGGAATTCAGAGTATTAAGGAATTCTGAGAATTCAGGGAACTGAAGGAATTAAGAATATTTAGGAATTCCAAGGAAATTATAGAAATCATAGGTCTCAAGAAATTTAAGGAATTCAGAAATATTAGTGAAATCAAAAAAAAAATCTTATTTAATAAAACAAGAAATGAGAATTTTTTATTTCAAGTTCTGAATTCTGTACATTTTTAGTTTGAAAGGCACGTTTGACATCGAACCATTTTTTAGACATAGAAAATTTGTTTTGTATAAAACGTTATAAATTTAACAATGATTCATTTCAAGGTTGTAAAATTGTTTAATTTCCAGTTGTAAATGGTAAATAATAAAATTATTTTAATTAGTGAGCCTAAAAAAAATTTCTTAATTTTTTAAACTTCAAGACTTCAAAAGTGTACAATTTATAGTATAACTCATTTTAATGTTACTTAATGTCAAATATTTGCAATTGGAGTATATTCAATCATTTACATTTTCAAATTTGTAATTATTAAATTTCATTCATTATTGATTTTTAAACAGAACATTGGTATTATTATTATTATTATTATTATTACACCATTAAGCCGTTTCCCTTTCGGGGTAGGCGTGACTCACTCGGTAGGG
>JAAAKG020217694.1:0-21934 GCA_010014905.2 Druon quercuslanigerum
AAAATTTTAACAGTTGAATTTTTAATTTTCTTCAAATTTCAACTGTTAAAATTTCAGTGTTTAATTTTATTTTATTTTCAACTGTTCAAAATTAGGGACTTTTTACATAAGAATTTACAACAGTTGAGAATTCAATTTTTGTTATATTTTCAAAAATTGAAAATTCAATTTTCTCATATTTTCGAAACAGTATCGTGTTTAAAGCTTTATATAAAAAATAAAAAACGAGGCAAATGGTGAATTAAATAAGAAAGCGACCACCTTGGTTTGGAATTTTTATTTTAATAAATATTTATATCGTATTGATGTGATACACTGTGAAAGATCAAGATCGGCATATGAAACGATAAGAGTCTATTTCACAAGTCGTCGATATCAAATTCTCGTTGAACTCACTGTAGTTTCTGTCACATTATTTCATTTGTTATTTGTGTTCGCTCATGGATTTGACGTGCAAAATCAAGAGGAAACTACCAAACAAAAAATCAGAGTCGCACTTCAGCCAGAAAGTTCCATGATTTCAATGAATTTCACAAAGTTATATTAATTCCTTAGGAAAAGGAGCAATGTCCATCTTTCATAGATCATACATTATTTACATTTACAAAATAAAGTAAAAAAAAAACAGAAGAAAAAAAAAGAAAAAAGAATCACGTCCAAAAATTGAGTTTCAAGCAAACTCAAACTTTTGAGACGAACGAAAAAGAAAGTGAAATTTACGAGTCGATTTTGCGCTTCTCGTCACATCGTGATGTGTGTTTTTTTATTTGATTCACGTACTTTGTACTTTCGAGTTTTAATCCGAAATGAAAATAGTGCATTCTAAGCCTAGAGACGATACGCAATTTATTCTTTAGGTTAATTAGCAACGGATCGGTATGGTCAGTCGAAAGGAGGGAAACAATTTTCACTTATCTGCTTATAATTAGGAAAAATTACAAAATACCTTTCGATTTAAATTTCTTCAGCAAATCATTCATTTGTTCCAGCCAAATCTTCTCCTTCAACATATAAATATCATTTTTAAATCTACAAATTCTTCGTACAAAGTTATTGTCAAAACTCAAATCGAAATTATCCAGTAATTTTACCACTCTTTCTTTTCCCACTCGCAACGGGAATAAAAACTGGGATTGAAATTCTCTCCTGGAAGATTTAAGATATGTTCCATAAATTTAATCGTCACAGTCGCAGCATCAAGAATCTTGCAAGTCCATCAAAAAAAAAAGGCTGCAGGAGACTTGCAATTTAAACTGAGTCGAATCCGCCACGTTCGGTTTGAAAAAAAAACAAAAAAACAATAATAATAATCATATTTGAGGTCATTTGCGTGTCTCGTCGTTACGCCGTGAGATCAACGACTTGGCAAATTTTTTAGCCAGTGCTTAGTCCTTTGCCATTAACTTAACTCTAATTAAAATATACAAATAAGTACATCGTAAATTGCAGGAAGCGCTTTACAAATAAAACGACAGAGATCGATCTGGGCACTCAAGTGAATTCGAAACGTTCTCCCAACAACAACAACGACCTTTGATTTAAGAAGCTTTAAGAAAGGGCAACTAGAGTAATTTTTTTACAAAAAATGTGGAAAATTTAAAATTTTACATTTTGAAAAAAAAACAATCTTTTTTATAAAAAGTTTTGTACTTTTAATCATGCTTAATGATTTTTTAAATAATTTCTGTTTATTTTTTTAAATCTCAAAAATTCTCGATTGGACGAATATTTATTTGCTAAAACATTATTTGCCAGTGACACGTTTTCAACAAAAAAAATGTAATTCAAATTTTTATTTTATGGATTGAAATGTTTATTTTTTTTAATTCGCATCTTCAATTCAATAGTTGAAGATTCAAGTATGAATTTTCTTCAGTTTCCACAGTTAAAACTTCAATTTTCTTCAATTTTTAAGAATAGAATTTTCCACCGTTCAAAATTCAATTTTTAAGAATTTAATTTTCATTTCTTGAAAATTCACAGTTTTTCAAGTTTCAAGAGTCCAAAATTTAATATTCCTAAATTTTCAACAGTTACAAATTCAAGATTCATTTTATTCAATTAAAAAAAAATACAATTGAATGTTCACAAGTTGAAAATGGAATTTTCTCCAATTTTATTCAATTATTCTTAGTTAAAAATGTTTAATTTTATTTAATTTTCCACAGTTAAAAATTCAATTTTCTTTAATGCACAACAATAAAACTTTCAACTGTTGAATATTCAATATTTAATTTTATTCAATTTTTAAGAATTAAATTTTAATCTGTTGAAAATGTAATTCTCTTCGATTTTCAGAAGTTCAAATTTAATTTTATTTAATTTTCATTAGTTGAATATTTAATGTTTAATTTTATTCATTTTCCAGCTGTAAAATGTTGAAGAAAATTTTTAATTAATTTTTCAACAGTTCAAAATTCAAGGTTTATTTTATTCAATTTTCAATTGAAAAAAAATAGAATTGAATGTTTAACAGTTGAAAATTCATTTTTCTCCAATTTTATTAAATTCTCAACCGTTAAAAATACAATATTCATTTTTGTTCCGTTTTCAACAGTTTAAAAATTAATTTTAATTTGATTCAATTTTCATTAGTTGAATATTCAGTTTAATTCTACTCAATTTCCAACTGTTTAGTATTGAAGAAAATTTATCATTATATTTTCTCCAGTTAAAACGGTAATTTTCTTCAATTTTTAACATTAGAATTTTCAATGGTTGAAAATTCAATATTCAATTATATTAAATTTTCAAGAATTTAATTTTAATCTGTTGAGAACGTAATTTTCTTAAATTTTTAACACTTCAAAATTCATTGTGTAATTTTATTCAATTTTCAACATATGAAAATTCAATTTTCTTAAATTTTCCACAGTTCAAAATTCAATTTTCTTCAATTTTTAAAAATAAAATTTTCAACAGTTGCGAATTTTATTTTTAACTGCTGTCAAGCTTGAATAGTTGAGAATGTAATTTTCTTAAATTTTCAACAGTTAAATTCAATTCAATTTGCTTCAGTTTTCAGGAAACATTTTTTAACAGTAGTAAATTCAATGTTTAATTTGATTCTGTTTTCAACTTTTTGGATTTAAATAAAATTTACATATGAATATTCAACAGTTAAAAATTCAATTTTTAACATTTAATAATTCAATTTTCATATATTCTCAATACTTCAAAATTTTAATAATTTAATTTTAATTTTCAATTTATTTCAAGCTTGAACAGTTGAAAATTCAATTTTCTTAAATTTTCTGCAATTTCAATATTTAGTTTTATTCAATTTCCAAGAATTAAATTTTGTACAGTTGAATCGACTTTTATCACCAATTTTGTTTTATGGATTAAAAAGTTTATTTATTAAATTCTTACGTTAAATTCAACAGTTGAAAATTAAATTTTATTAAATTTTGTAAAGTTGAAAAATTTAAATACTGAACAGTAAAGAAAATTAATATATAAATTCTCAAGAGTTGAACACTCAATGGCAAATAAAAGAGAGTTTAATAAATATAAATTCCAATCCATAAAAAAATTGTGATCAAAGTTAATTTTTTCGAAAATTAATCGTCATTGGTAAAACATATTTGGCAAATTAATAATCATCCACTATCTTTTAAGAAGGGAATATACAAAATTAAAAAAAAAAGTAAAATAAATAATATAAATAAATAAATAAATATAAATAATAATTATATCACGAAAATTATTGGTCCGAAAACTTATTTTAGCTTGAAAGCTTGATTTAAATCCCAAATAAAATACTTCAAAATTGTTCAAGCAAAAATTGGTCAATTCTTTACCGAAAAGATTTTAAAATTAAATTTAAGACGCAAAACTTTCGAGTTTAAATGGGAAAATTTTGGATCTGAATTCAATCAAAAATTTACTATATTTAAGAAGAAAAATGGGTGAAAAAAGTGAAATTTTTTCGAGAAAAGAACTGCAAACCGTGTAAAAAAAATATAAAGAATGATTAATTACTGTAATTTTTGTGTGGTCGAGACTATTTTCCGGGATAAACTTTTCCAATTCACTGTTCCTGTACGTTACTCATAGAATCCTAAACACATTTATCAACTTTATTGTCATAATCGATGAACTAAAAGTACTCGATTGAAGTATCCACAAGATAAATAACTAATTCTATTGATACTCGTCGAAAAAAAAGTCTTTAGAAGAGGGAAGCAGGTACCGCGAAAAACGTACCCGAATTTGTGCTTGCTAACTTTCATCACTATTTCCGCTAGAGATTATTACAATTAAGTTTAGTTAAAGACACAAAACTATACAGGGAGTCTTGTAGAGTAAAAAGAAAATATGAAGAAAAAAATAAAGAAAAGAAAAAAAACGAAAATTAAGTACCCTTCTCGCGAAAAAATCGCCGTTACAATACAAAAAAAAGAGATTGTGAAGAAAAAAAAATCCCACATTTAAGAATTACTAAAGGCAGGAACATTACATTTACATCGTAGATAAAAAATATCACAAACGAACGTTATTCGACTAAGTACGATTAAATAACTTCGCTAACCAGCCTTCGATCAGAGCCAAATTAGAAATATATATTTAAAAGGCCAATTCGAAAACGACCTCTACTCAGTTTTTAGATTTAAATTAAAAATTCCAAAAAAATATGTAAATAAGCAGGTGAAAATGTTTTGGAAAATTAATGTTTAAAGCTCGTTTTCGAATGGGTCTAGAAAGCAAAGCAAAAAAAAAACAAACAAAAAAACCTGCAAGCACATGAAAAATCAGGTACATAAGATAGACGATTCCTCAGTCATAAATAGATTAAAGTAACAACAACCTTGTTTACAACTTTGACACGCAAATGCCTCTCCTGTTGTCTGCTCAAAGGATATTTAATAAAAATTAGTCTTAAGAGTCGGCAATACAAATTAAAGAAGTGCGAAATTGTGAGCACAAATGGCCTTTCTGAAAGTAAACAAGCAAAAAATAAATAAATAAAATAAATGAAAATTAAACTGAAAATAGAACGATTTTCGATTATTTTCAATTGTAAAAATGAAAAATAAATGCTTTTTGAAAAAAGGGAGATGGGGGCAGAAGAGATACGACTCAGGAAAGATGTTTGAGAAGGGAGATTTACATTGACTAAAGAGCTTATTATATTTGTGCTCACAGGACCTCTCATTTTTTCTGACTAGTCGGCTGTTAATGCCATTACAACACGCAGTAAGTTAATTGTTATGACAAAACCGTGTATTTACATTAATGAGATGACGTCTAGCCGGCTGCTGAATTTTTACAATTACTGGCTTTCTTTCAGTTTTGTTTTATATTGTTTTTTTTTTTTTTTCATTTAAGTAATTCAATTTGATGTTTCAGGCTTTTAAGAACAGAATTTGTGCTTTTTTTTAGTTTTTAAACATTAATGTTTAAAGACCTTCATTTTCAGGGATCAGATGGAAAAAACGGGAAAAAATAATAAAGAAATAGGGAAATTTTTATGCGAAAAAGGAGAAAGATTAAAGATTAATTTTTACATGTAGAAAAGAAGAAACAATATTTTTGTAAGAAATGTTGTATTTTTAAGGAATGTTAAATATTTTAATGAATTCTGACAAAAAGCTTTTTTTTACAAATTGGAGATGATCAAGGATTTTTAAGGGTTTTTTTCAATCTGATAAATTCCCTTCTGAGAGTTCCTTCTGAGTTGATGACTATTAATTTTTCCAGAAACATTATTTCCGAGTTGCGACCATTTTTCGTATAAAATTACTCTTCAAAATTATTATTTTTGTGGATCAAAATGTTTATTTATTGAACTTTTATGCTTAATTCAATAAAAGTTTTTTTAATTATCGCTTTCCTTCCATTTTCAGCAATCACTAATTCAATTATCAACTTTCTTCAATTTTGAACAATTAAATTTTCAAATATTGAAAATTGAAAAGTGAATTCAATTTTTTAAATTTCTTTTTCCTTTATTTGCAACAGTTAAATTTTCAGCTGTTGAAAATTCAATAATTAATTTTCTTTAATTTTCAACAGTTGAAAATTGAAAATTCAATTGTAGAAATTTGATCAAAATTAAAAATTGAATTTTCAATGGTTAAATATTTAAGAAATTTGAGCTTCAACTGTTAAAAATTTCAGAAAATCGCATTTTCAACTGCTGAAAATCTAAAAAAAAAATAAGAATTCAATTTTCAAAGGAACAAAATTCAGTTGAAAATTGAACAAAATTAAAAATAGAATTTTCAACTTTAATTTTTTCGTTAGAAAATTAAATTTACAACTGTTGAAAATGGAAAAAAAAATAATAATTGAATTTTTAATATATGAAAATTCAATTAAAAATTTGTTGAAAATTGAGGAAAATATAAAATTGAAGAAAATTGAATTTTTAACTGCTCAAAATTCAATTATCAATTTTCTTTAAATTGCAAAAATTGAAAATTAAAAATATAATTATTGAAAATTGAATAAAAATAAAATTATAATTTCCAGCTGTAATTTTTGTTAAGAACTTAAATTTACAACTATTGAAAATTTAAGAAAATTTTATTTTTAACTATTGAAAATGGGGAAAAATCGAAAATTGAATTTTTAACAGACTAAACTTCAATTGTTAAAAATGGAAGAAAATGGAATTTTTAACTGCTTAACATCCAATGATCAATGTTATTTTATTTTTTAACAGTTGAAAATTGAATTATTGAAAATTGAATAAAATTAAAAATTGAATTTTCAAATATAATTCTTTTAGCAAATTAAATTTACAACTGTTGAAAATTTAAGAAAATTTTATATTCAACTGTTAAAACAGGAAGAAAATTGATGATTGAATTTCCAATAGACGAAAATTCAATTGCTGAAAATTGAGGAAAATTTAAAATTGAAGAAAACTGATTTTTCAAAAGATAAAAACTTAATTGTTGGAATTTGAAGAAGATTGAATTTTTAACTGTTTGACATTCAATTATCTATTTTCTTGAAATTTCAACAGTTGAACATTAAAAATTCAATGATTGAAAAGTAAATAAAATAAAAATTTGAATATTCAACTATAATTTTTTTTAACTGAATGCAAAACTGATAAAAATGTAAGAAAAATTTATTTTTCACTGTTGAAAATGAAAGAAAATTGGTAATTAAATTTTCAACAAATGAAAATTCAATTGTTGAGAATTGAAGAAATTTTAGAATCGACGAAAATGAAATTTTTAACAGATGGTAATTCAATTATTGAAAATTGAATTTTCAACTGTATTTTTTTCATCAGAAAATTTAGAAAATTAAATTTAAAACAGTTGAAAATTAAAGAAAATTGTATCTTCAGCTGTTCAAAATGGAAGAAAATTGATAATTGAATTTTCGATAGATGAAAACTTAATTTTAGAAAATTGAGTGGAATTTCAAAGAAGAAAGTTGGATTTTCAACAAATGAAAATTCAACTGTTGAAACTTGAAGAAAATTCATAAAAGAAATTTTTAACAGTTGAAAATTCGATTGATGTAAATTTGAAAGAAAGTACAAATTTAATTTAATAAATAAACACATTAATCCCTGAACAAAAATAGATAAAAGTGGATTTTTTTCAAAAACGGGCCGCCAACGTTCACCAAATTAATAGACATCTAGTGGATTCTCATCAAATAATTGATAAGATTTTTTTAAAAATCCAATTCTGATCTTCTCTTTGTTAGTTCTTTGGAAATTCATGCTTAGCAATACAAAAAGTCCGGAAAAAAATAAAACTAATAAAATAAACCATTTTTATGTTTTTCAAATTAATCTCCGCATCAAGTCTCTATAAAAAAAACTCAACCTCTTTTAAAAGATACTATCATTAATAATTAAATCGTAATACTTTTGTGTCAAAAAAAAATTAGTAACTTTTTATCGGTAAGATTTAAAAATAAAATTTGAGACACAATAGTCCCGAGTAAATGCAAGTTAAAATTGTAAATTTTAAACTCGAGACTATACTTTCTAAACCGAAATTTAAAAAAAGGGAGAAAAAGAGGAATTTTTTGAAAAAAGGAGAATATAAAAAAGTCTATGATATCTGCATTTTGGAAAAATTATAAAAATCAAATATGAAACACTTAAATAATAAAAATTCGTCCACCCTTTCCTATCATTCTTTCTAGAAAGCTGGACGATTAACCAAGGATCTAAAATATTAAAAATCGAACACAAAAGTGTCAAAGTTTCAAACGAAAAGTATCAAATTTTCTTTAAAAACAATTTCTAAAAATTTGCTGAAATATCTGCAATGTTTATTTATTATGTGTCTCAATTTTTTTCTCAAAGAAACTTCTGATTACCCGCCATGAATCTAAAAAAAAATCAAAAATGAAAAAATAGCAATATACTGAAAAGCCACGAAAGCCAGTAAAAGTGAAAAGATTGCGTTAAATAAAGTTTGATTCTCAAAAAGAGAAACGAGCGAGACAGTTTCGACTTTTGAAAGTTGTGGTGAGAAGTGAATGGAGTAACGATAAGTAATGAGAACACAGAAGCCTAAATCCCGTTTTTTCTCTTTTTTTTTGTTGTTGTTGTTATTTGCGAACGACGAACAAACTCCTCCTTTAGTCAGTTTATGGCTTGTTGTTAGTGATGGTGTCGCACAAACTGAATAATATATATTTTATACGACGGACTAGCTTCGCAGTTTACGACTTGAGTAAATTTTTGGCAAGCCGCGAAATTTTATAGGCAAAAATTTGCTGTGGGTCGACAGACTCGCAACAATCTCGGCGATTTAGAATCGCTCCCTAAATCTACGAGAAAATGTTCTTATGTACAATGTATAAATAAATGATACGAGATAGACTTAAACTGAAAAAGTTCACTGTTAATCGGCCACCTGGCACTCTGAAATGAAATGATGGAAGTGACGGAAATGTTGAATGCGAACGAGGGCGGCGCTGACTGTACTTTCAGGCCGAAAATTATTTTTTAAATCCATGGGGTGAAAGTGTGATAAATGTGAAATTTTTCGCTTTTTTTTTAACTCTAAAAACGGAATTTTTCCCATTTTTTTGCTTTGTTTTTTAGTTTTTTTCTTTATAAAATTAAGTTTACTACAGTTGACAATTTAAGAGAATTTTATTTTTAACTCTTGAAAATGGAACAAAGCTGAAAAAAGAATTTTCGATAGACGAAAATTTAATTTTTGGAAATTGAGGATAATTGAAAATGGAAGAAAATGGATAATTGAATTTTCGATAGATGAAAATTCAATTTTTTGATATTACAAAAAATTTCAAATTCAAGAAAATTGAATTTTTGAAAATTGAAGCAAATTGAATGTTCAACAGATTGAAGGTTTAACTACTTAAAATTAATTTATCAATTTTCTTTCGTTTTCAGAGTTGAAAATTAAAGTATTGAAAATTGAATAAAACTAGAAACTGAATTCTTAACTGTAATTTTTGTTAGAAAATTCAATTTACAACTGTTGAAAATCTAAGATCATTTTGTAGTCAAATGGTGTAAATGGAGAAAATTGATAATTGCATTTTCAATAGATGAAAATTCAATTGTTGAAAATTTTAAATTGAAGAAAATTGAATTTTCAACAGATGAAAATTCAATTTTTGGAAATCGAAGAAACTTTATTATTCAATAGATTAAATTAAAAATGAAAGAAAATTGACAATTAAATTTTCGATAGATGAAAATTCAATTGTTGGATATTACAAAAAATTTCACATTCAAGAAAATTGAATTTTTGAAAATTGAAGAAAATTGAATTTTCAACAGCTTTAAATATTTACTGCTTAAAATTCAGTTATCAATTATCTTTCGTTTTCACAGTTGAAAAGTAAATGATTGAAAATTGAATAAAACTAGAAATTTAATTCTTAACTGTAATTTTTGGTAGAAAATTAAATTTTAAACTGTTGAACATTTAAGAACATTTTGTTTTCAAATCATGAAAATAAAAAAGATTGATCATTTCATTTTCAAAAGACGAAAATTCAATTGGTGAAAATTTTAAATTAAAGAAAATTGAATTTTCAACAGATTCAAATATTTACTGCTTAAAATTCAATTATCAATTTTTTTAAATTTTTAACAGTTAAAAATTTAATTAAATTTAAATTTTCAACTGTAACTTTTTTAGGAAGTTGAATTTACAAAAAAAAATTTATTTAAACAAGATTGAATATACAATGGACTATTTACAATGGCAGAAAATTGATAATTGAACTTTAAAGAGATGAAATTTTAATTTTTTTAAATCGTTAAATTGTTAAATTGATGAAAATAGAATTTTTGACTGCCCAAAATTCAATTATAAATTTTCTTCCGATTTTAACAGTTGAAAATTGAATGATTGAAAATTGAATAAAATTGAAAATTAAATTTTCAACTGTAATTTTTTCTTTAGAAAATTCCATTTGCAACAATTAAAATTTTGAGTAAATTTTTTTTCAAATGATGAAAATGTATGAAATTTGATAATTGCATTTTCAGTAGATGAAAATTCAATTGACGAAAATTTTAAATCGGAGAAAATTGAATTTATCACAGATGAAAAATCAATTGTTGGACATTTTTTAATGGTTAAATTTTGAGGCTTTTAGAAACGTTTTCACAAGAATTTCTTTGAGAAAGTGAAAGTTTATACTAAATTATTATTCAACTTTTTCAATTAATATTCATAAAACAATTTATTTGAGTTGTTATAACAAAATATTAAAACAGTTTAAAGTTAATACAATTATTTTTAAAGATCGCAATTTTTTTTACTGAAGATAATTGACAAAAAAGTTTTGGACAGTAAGAATTTTTTTTTTATTTCAACGAGATTAGTAAAATATGCAATTAAACGTTTTTAACGCAAATTATTAGTAACATTAATGTTCAATTGATATTAATAAAATAATTAAAGTTCTGATCAAAAAATTAGAAAAAATATTTAATTCGTTACAATTGTTTTTAAATATCGCAATTTTTTTTAAATTCTCAACAATGTTAAGAAAAGAATTTATTAAAGTTGTCATAAAAAATTATAAAAAAATTTGCAAGGAAAATTTAAAATTGAAGAAAATTGAATTTTCAACAGATGAAAATTCAATTCTTGGAAATGGTAGAAAACTGAATTTTCCACATAGCGAAATTTTTAATTTCTCTAAATTCAATTATCGATTTACTTTAATTTTTAACAGTTTAAAATTGACGATTGAATTATTGGAAATTGAATAAAATTCAAATTGTCAACTGTATTTTTTTGGGGGGATTTTCAACTGCAATTTTTTCTTTAGAAAATTAAATTTACAACTGTTGAAAATTGAGGACAATATAAATTTGATAAAATTACATTTTCACAAATAAAAATGGAAGAAAATTTAATTAATGCGAATTGAAGAAAATTGAATTTTCAACAGATTGAAATTTTAACTGTTTAAAATTCAATTATCCATTTTCTTTCATCTGAAAGAGTTAAAAATTGAATTATTGAGAATCGAATAAAATTAAAATTTGAATTTTCAACTGTAATTTTTTTTAGAAAATTAAGTTGTATTTTCAACAGATGAAAATTCAATTTCTGGAAACTGAAGAAAATTGAACTTTCAATATAGTACAATTTAATTCATTATAATATAATAAAATAATAAAATATAATAATAATTAATGTACATGTACTTATGTCAATGTTGAAAATTGTATTTTCGTTTAGTAAAATTATTTTTGGTACTCCGAAAAGTGTATTCGCATCTAATCATCAAAAAAATGTTTTTTTCACTTTTCATCAGTACTTATTAATTTATTGAACATTTATTATGCTAGAAAATATTATTTTCCGATAAATGTATGCAAAAAACGTATTTTAACACATAAAAATAGATTAAATTTGTATTTTTTCCCATGCATTTGAATAATTGTCGTCCTAAAAGTACAGCCAGTCTGGTCAAATTTATTTTACAGGTCTCTAGAGGAGAGCCACCCCCTTTATGTTAATTAACAATAAAAGAAAAAGAAAAGGACGAAAAAGAAGAGGAAGGAAACTCTTTTTCGTCGAATCCAAGTAACGAGTCCTTTCACGCGATTCTGTATTCAGTTGATTATGCATTCACATTTATTTATAAAGAAATAGAGATCTGTTTCAAAGGTACTGAAGTACGCGAGCCTAAATTCAACAAGCAATAACTCGCTTTGAGTATTTTCGACAATCTATGCCAAATACGATGTTTTTTTTTTCTTTTCTTGTTTCTTGTTTTGTTTCGTTCAGATAAAATTATCAACGAGAAGAATAATAAATAATATCTTTATAACGTCTTACGTAAGGATCAGATAATTAAAAAAAAAAAAAGAAAAAAAAAGAAGGATTTACCACAGTAATTAAATTACTTTCGACCTTCAAACTTCTCGTGACAAATATAGCAACCTAAATTTACTTTCTCAAACACTAGGAATAAAATGAAGAAATAAAAAGATTCGATTTTAGTTTGCCGGGTCGACCCACAGCCGAGAAATTTCTCATTTTCAAGCCACTCTTCGTGGCAAAATTCACCGGTGAATTTCTCTTAAAAATTTCCGGTTTTTTTCCGGCCTGTGTTCTATTTTGTGGATTCGAGGAGAAGCCCACTTTCGAGATGTTTTTTTTTTACAGAAGCGAATAAAGGTGGTTGCTTCGAAAAAATAGTTGAGGGGGGGGGGGCTCCTGGAAAGTGCGCTCTCGCAATCGAAATTCCACTCGAAAGGGGGCTGTTGCTTTTTTTTTTTGTTGGCGATTTTCAAATTACCCTTAAGCTTCTGTTGATGCTATTAACGAATTTTTGGGCGTGTAGACTGTCGCGTTTGGATCGAGATTTGAAACTGTGCATTCATTTGTACGAAGCTTGGCTCCAACGCGAACATCATTGCCGAGACGAAGCTTCGACGTCGTACTGGTGGGAGCTGGTCCGAATGTGTCTTGTGGCATAACAGCTAAATCTTGCGCTATTTTCGCCTTCAGACATTCCATATCTTTGTCCTGTGTTCTGATCATACCTGAATTCAAAAAGAAACAAATAAACAAAGGCAAATTTAGACAAATATTATAGCACGACTTTATTTTTTAAAAATTGGATTATTTCCAATCCCCAAAAATCATTTAAAATCTTTTAAAATAATTTTTAAAATGGATATGTACTTTAAGTGTCAAAAACTGAACAATAATTTATTTGATAAAACGATTCTAAATTCGTACAATGTTTAAGAATTTCAAGATTGTTACTGTTTCAATTCGAAAGTCTTAGTCATTCAAAAAATGTAAAGGCGTGATTGAAACTTTATAAACTATTTTCAACTTCAAAATCACTTGGTAATAATCTATTTGTAATTAAAGTTTTTTATTAAAATAAAAATATTGTTTCAGTATAAATTATTTACTTTTGAATCCATTTAATTTGAAATTTTTAAATTAAGATAAAGAATAATTATTTAATATTTAGCAATATTTGACTGTTAATTTAATACGAGTCAATTAAGGCCAAATATTTAAAAGTAACTAATTTTAATTTTAATTTTTTGATATGACATGGTGTTTGCCCTACCTGGAAGAACCTGGGAATGTCAGGGAATTTTTTTTCAAGTTAGGGAATTTTTTCAAAATCGTAGTTTAATTTTTTTTAATTGCAATATTAAATGGAATAACACATTCTTTTGTTTAAAATCAATTTTTTTCTGTTTCTAGTTGAAAATTAATCAGCTTTATTTGAAAATTCAAGTCTTTGGTTGAATTTATTTACTTTTTATTCAAAATTCAAGTTCTCTTTGGTTGAGATATCAACTAATACATTTTTAGTTCCGAATTCATCTCTTTTGGATACAGATTTACTTACTTGGTTGACATTGACTCTTTTGTTAAAAATTAATTTCTTGTTGTTAAAGATTCATCATTTTAATAAAAAAATTCATCTCCTTGGTTGAAAAATGAGCTATTTTCTTGAAAATTGGTTTTTATTTGTCTGAAATTTAGTTTTTTTCATTGAAAATGTAACTATTCAAAGTGCTACTTGAACTAATTTGTTGAAAATTTAGTTTTTTTGTTATTGAAAATTAATTTTTTTTACTTAAAATATAACTATTTAATATTTGTTTGAAACATTATTTTTGCTTGAAAATTTTGAACTTTTGTTACAAATCAATCTTCTGGTCTGAAAGTAATTCTTTTTATGGAAAATTTAATGATTCTAGTCATTAATTTATTTCAAAATTTATTAAAACAATTTATCTTTTAAATTTACAATTCATGTATTTTCAATAAAATTCGTCTTCGTTGATAAAAACGATTCTTCTATTCCATTTGTGTTTGAAAATGGATATTTTTTTGTTGGAAATGGCACTATTTTATTAAAAATTTGTTTCTTCTTTTTTGTTATTGAAAATTAATTTTCCTACTTAAAATATAACTATTTAATATTTGTTTGAAACATTATTTTTGCTTGAAAATTTTGAACTTTTGTTACAAATCAATCTTCTGGTCTGAAAGTAATTCTTTTTATGGAAAATTTAATGATTCTAGTCATTAATTTATTTCAAAATTTATTAAAACAATTTATCTTTTAAATTTACAATTCATGTATTTTCAATAAAATTCGTCTTCGTTGATAAAAACGATTCTTCTATTCCATTTGTGTTTGAAAATGGATATTTTTTTGTTGGAAATGGCACTATTTTATTAAAAATTTGTTTCTTCTTTTTTGTTATTGAAAATTAATTTTCCTACTTAAAATATAACTATTTAATATTTGGTTGAAACATTATTTTTGGTTGAAAATTTTAACCTTTTGTTATAAATCAATCTTCTGGGCTGAAAATAATTCTTTCTATGGGAAACTTAATGATTCTAGTTAAAGAATCACCAATTTATTTAAAAATTCACGTTTTAGGTTGCAAATACAACTATTTAAGTTGACGAATCATCATTTTAGTTGAAAATTCGTCGCTTTGGTTGAAAACTAATTTGTTAACTGAAAATTTATTCAATTGTTATTTGACAATTTATCTTTTAAATTTAAAATTCATGTATTTTTAATAAAATTCGTCTTCGTTGATAAAAACGATTCTTCTATTCCATTTGTGTTTGAAAATGGATATTTTTTGTTTGAAATTTGACTAGTTGGTTGAATTTTTTTTTTGTATTTGATAATGCAAATATTTCGTTGAACATTCATGTATTTTTAATTTTGATTTTTTTTTGTCGAGATGGTCTAAAATGGTGGAAAAATCATTGTTTTGTTTCAAAATAAAACTACTTTGTTCAAAATTGAAATATTTTCTCAAAAATTCATCTTTTTGTTTAAAAGTCGTTTAGTCGAGGTAAAGAATGACAATTTTAGTTGAAAATTCATTAGTTTAGCTGCAAATTGATCTGTTTAGTTAAAAGTGGGTCTTCTTTAATTAAAAATTCAACGTTTTTGTTAAAAATTCATATATTTAATTTAAAAATCGTCTTTCTTGCTAGAAAATATATAATGTTCCTATTTGAAAATTAATTGTCGTATTTAAAAGTCCATTTTTTTTGCTTAAAAATTCATGTATTGCAATTAACTATTGATCATTTTAGTAATTAATTCATCTTTTTGGTTGAAAATAAAACTATTTGGTTAAAGATTAAATTAAATTTGTTTAAAAAATAAATCTGTTTTTTGTGTAAGAATAATTTTTTAACTAAAAATTTAACTATTTCATTTTTGATTGAAAAGTGATATTTTTTAGTTAAAAATTCAGCTATTTATTTGAAAATTGATCTTTTCAGTTGAAAATTCAACTCTTTGATTGAGAATTAATGAACTTTTTTTTAAATCGTCTTTTCCGTAGAAAATTAATTCTTTTGGTTGAAAACTCAGATATTTGTTTCTTTTTTTTTACTAGATTATTAAACTTTCAAGACAAACATGGAATTTTCTATAAAATGAACTAATTTACTAAATTCAAGATCACTCAACCAAAAAAGTGGAATTTTCAATTTAAAAAAATGAATTTTTAATTCAAAAGATCAAAAAATTCCTGGTCATTTCCCGGTTCCGATTCAAATTTTTTTAACTCAAATGCTCAATAATTTACACGTAAAAAATTGAAGGTACTGACGCTTTTCTATTTATCAATTTTACATGAAATGCAGATAAATTGCAAAAATAAATAAATTTTTAACCAAATTTAACAATTTTCAAACAAAAATTTAAATTTTTAACTAAAAAAGATGATTTTTTAAACGAAAGATAAATTTACTACAAAAAAGAAACAAATTGTCAATAAAATTCAAGAATTGTCAACCAAAAAGTTGGTATTTCAAGTAAAAAGAATAATCTTTAAACTAAATGACTAATTTACTACCAAAAAAAGAATGAATTTTTTATCAAATTCAAGAGCTGCCAACTAAAAGAGTTGAATTTTCAATTAAAAAAGATTAATTTTTAAACAAAAAGATCAATAAATCCATGAAAAAAATCCCGGTCATTTACCGGGGTTTTCCCCGGTTCGCAAACGTTTTTTTCGGTCAATAAAATTTAAAAATCGAACTCTATTCTAAACATTTTTCCATTAAAAGTAATAAATAATAAACATCAAATTAGAGCATTCAAAGTGGAAGTCTTGAATTTTAAACTTTTAAAATTAAAAGTTTAAAAGTTTTCCAATTGAAAAATGTTGTGTTCAAATGCTCAGCAATTTAAACGCATAAACTGGAAGGAACTAACACTTTTCAACTGAATTATTTCAAGTTTAATGAATTTAAACTGCAAAATTCATAATTTTTATCATTCATAAATTCAAAGATTTAGATTAAGTTGCATAAATATAAATTCTCGTTAAAATTTTTAATACGCTAAATTAAATTAAAAAATTGTTTTGATTTAATTTTTTTTCAATTAAAATTTCTAAAATTATAAATAGTTTATTTTTATTCTTAATAGTTTAAGCATTCTTGAAGAGCTTTAAAATTTTATTTCAAAATCTTGAGAAATCTAGTAGTTGTTTTACAATTTTTTCAAATTAAAAATTATTTTTGAAATTTTTTTAGAACTTCTAAATTGGGATTTGTACATAACAATTAAACACTTATTATTTTTAGAACAAATTAGATTAATTTAAAGAGATATTTAAAAGTTTTAAAAGGATTCAAAATTAATTTAGAACGTTAATGATTTCAAATAATTGTATATAATAAAAAAATAATTGTGAAAAAGGCTCTAAACGAATAAAAACATTTTCTTAAAATTCCTAATAAAATAAGACATGATTTGTTATTTTGAAACATTATTTTAACAGAATATTCAAAAAGATTTTAAGAGATTTACAAAATTGCCAAAAAAGATCCTGGAAGATTTTAAAAGGACTTTTTTTAAATTTTCAAGATTTTCTTAAAATTATAGGCAAAATGCTATTCATGTTAAAATATTTTTAAAGTTCTGAACAAAATTTCACACTCTTCGTTTGAATTACCTGATATCATTCTAAGTTTTAAATTAATGTTGAATCTTTTCAAAACTTATAAATATTAATAATTATTATTTATACTTTAAAATTCAGCAATTTCGCTTGCAAATGAAACATTTTTTAAATAGACAAATAAAAATTGTAATGTTTAAATTTTTAATTTTTTCAAAATTTTAGTAATTCAAAGCTTTCTATGTTTAATTTAATTATTTATTTATTAAATATTTGGTTTTCATTTATTCGCCATACGCAAACAGTCAAATATTGCTAAAAATTAAATAATTATTCTTTTTCTTAATTTAAAAAATTTGAAATTGCATAAATTAAAAATGATCATTTTAGAGTGAAAGAATATTTTATAACAAACACATAATTATAAAGTTTTTCTAGTTAAAAATAATTTATAAAGTTTCAATCGGTTGTTTGCATTTTTTTTAATAACCAAGAGTTTGAAATTGAAATCTTTTAATTTTAAACGTTAAAATCTGGAAATTATTAATTTTCAGTGGATTTCGAATCGTTTTGTCAAATAAATTATTGTTCCCTTTTAATACTTAAGTACAGATTCATTTTAAAAATAATTTATTTATATTTAGAGTTGACGAAATAAAAACGTTTTCTATCAAAAGTTTTTAACTTCAAACGCTTTTTATTTTTAATTGTCTAAGTCATCAAGACTGCATTTTAAAATTCTTTTAATTAAAAATGAAAACATAAAATGCTAAATTTTTAAAGCAGAGGATTTTATAATCACATTTTCAGTCAAAAAAATAATCATTTTCGAGAAAAAAAATTATTATAAACTAAAAAGTTGAGTTCCAAATGTCATAATTAAATTCTCAGTAAAAAAAAAATTAATTTTCAGTCAAGCGAAAAAATAATTTTGAACAAAACAGAAAAATAAAATTATTAACAAAGAGTTTATCTTTTAACCAGGTAATAAAATTTTTAATCAAAAACAGTCAGGAAAAAAATGGAATACTTGAATTTGTCAGTAAAAAAAATTAATTCCAAATAAAAAAAAATATAAAGCGACTTGTACAAATAAGGAATCATAGTTATTCAATTTTATATTGCAATTTAAAAAGAAAAATTAAGCACCCTTGCGAAAAAATTTCCTAAATCCGAAAAAAAAGAAATTCCTTGGTATTTCAAGGTTTTTCCAGGCATATAAAAATTCCCGGACAATTCCACGTTTTCCAGGTGGGAAATAAAACTGATAAAACTTACTCTCTTTGATTTCGAGCTGACGCTTCGCTTCCCCGAGTGCTGAAAAGAGATCGAGTTTAATTCGAGTCTCTGCACTCAGGCTGTTTTCTAGATGAGTATTTTTGTCTTGCAAAGCGCTAAGCGCTCCCAGCAAGATTTCCGTTTCGCCGTGATTCTCCTTACAGCGCGTGGCTTCCTTCTCATAAGAAATATACCTAAAATTCAAAATAGAAATTTAAAAATTCCACTAGTATTACAGGTTATCTGGGAAAAGAAAGTAGTTTTTTTTAGAGTTAAAAACTACTTATTCACGAAACATGTTAGAAATTGCAGATCTGTTGGACATAAAAAGTTTTAAATGAGCATTTTCTTATAGATGCCAAAATCTGTTTTTCTGGTAGAAAAAAATACCTGTTTGGAGATTGTTTATTTTATCACGGTGAAAAGTCATGAATCTAAAATCTAGAATATTTGGAAGTTTCTCATTTTTTCTGATTTCTTCTGCTTTAAAAACAATTAAATTATATTTTTCAGATTCCAATCACTTTTTCTATTAATATAATTAAAAAGAATTAAATTCCGCGTGTGATGAGCTATTTTTTTTATTAGAATTAGGTGAAAGCTTACATGAAATTTAAAAAAATCCCTGATTTCTCCTCTAATAATATTCAAAGACCAGAATTTTAAGCTTGTAATTTTTTTTTAACATAGAATCTTCTATAAACGGAATAAAACAATTTAAAATTAAATTTGTAAAATTTATTTGTTCGTATCAATAAAAAAATAAATACTTTTCTGTAATAAAAGATGATTTTTTAATCCAAAAGAACGAATTAAAAAAAAATCAGTTGAATTTCCGACCAAAATAGATGACTATCCAACAAAATCGTTAATTTTTAACAAACTAATTGAATTTTCAACAAAATAGTGGAATTTTCAACCCAAAATATATTAACTTTTAACCGGAAGATCGAATTCTCAAACAAAAAAGATTAAACTTTCACCAAAAAAGTTGCAGTTTCAAGTAAATTACTGAATTTTTTAGACAGAGAAAATAATTAAATAGTTCAATTTCAACCAGAGATGAAATTTTAAAACAATAATAATTTTCATAAAAATAGTTGCAGTTTTTGCAGTTTTAGGAGCCATTTCAATCAAACATATCAATTTTTAACCAAAAATGAAAAAGTTACATTCTCGGGTAAAAAAGTCAATTTTTTATTTTAAAAAATGAATTTTAAACTGAAAATGTGACTGTTCCATTTTTTGTCGAAAATCGACCTTGTTTTTATAGAAGTTTAATCCTTTTGGATGTAAATTATACTATTTCATTTAAAATTTACAAGGATTTTATTAAAAATTAAGTTTATTACTGAAAATTTAATTAATCTATTTTTAGTTAAAAATTGATCTATTTTAGGTGAAAATTAAATTATTTAATGAATATCCCTCTTTTTTGGTAGAAAAGTACTCAGATTAGTTTAAAATTAATCCTTTTGGTTAAAAATAAATTTCTATGACTGAAAATTGAACTTTTTTGTTGAGAAGTCGTTTCTTTCTTGGTTGAAAATTTATTTTACTAACTGAAAATTCAAGTATTTCATTCTTGCAGGAAAAATTATCTTTTTAGTTTAAAATTCGTGTATTTGGTTAAAAATGATTAGTTTTTTAGTTGAAGATTTATCATTTCAGCTAAAAATTCACATTAAAAATACTATTTTTGTGGAAAATATACCTTTTTTTATATATATCTTATCTTTTTCTTTAAAAAATGTCTTGTAGAAGATTTAACTATTCTATTTTTTGTTAAGAATTTATGTCTTTGTTTGAAAAAAATTTTTGGTTAAAAATTTGTTTCTTTTTAATAGAAAATCCAACTTTTGGGTTAAAAATTTCACTATATTGTCAAAAATTCATATTTTTGGTTAAAAACGTATATTTGTAGTTGAAAATTAATTAATTTATCTGAAAACTCGTTTTTTTGTTGATGAAAATTTATTTTTCTAGCTGCAAATTGAACGATTATAGTTTTTTTTTCATAAATTTACGTTTTTTTAGTTAAAAGTTTGTAGATTTAATTGAAAATGTACCTTTCGTGGTAGGAAATTCATCTGTTGGGTCTAAAATTGAATTTTTCTTTGAGAATTAATTTTTTTCTTCGTTCAAAAATGATAGTTTTAACTAAAAATATAATTCTGCTATTTTTGATTAAAATTAAAAATGTTTTTTTATATTTTTAACTGAACTCTTCTTAAATTATCAGTTCAATTATTTTATTTCAAAATCTTGAGAAATATAGAAGTTGCTTAAAAAATTGCTCAAATTTAAAATTATTTTCGACATTTTTTTAGAACTAAAAATCTTTAAATTAATTGAATTTTTCCTACAATTTTGAGGAAATCCTACACATTTTAAAAAAATTCACATAAAATTTTGATGTATAAATAACAATTGTACATTTATTATTTGTGGAAGAAATTAAAGTAATTTTATGAGATATTCAGAAGTTTTGAAAAAGTTCAAAATTAATTTAAAACTTTAAATTATAACTTTTCAACTTCAAACACTTTTAATTTTCAATTGTTTAAGTCTTCAAAACCAAAAATTTTATTTCACAATCTTGTGAAATATAGAAGTTCTTTTAAAATGGTTCAAATTTAAAATTATTTAAACAATTTTTTAGAACTTCTAAATATATTTTAAATTTAATCGAATTTTTCTTACAATTTTGAGAAAATCCTGAAAATTTTCTAAAATTTACTTACAACTTTTGATATATTAAATAACAATTATACATTTATTATTTTTATACGAAATTTAAATAATTTTAAGAGATGTTCGGAAGTTTTGAAATGTAGATTTTTACAGATTTTAAACAAAAAATATAGCTTTTCAAGAATTGTGAAAGGCGCTAAAAAATAAAAATATTTTCTTATGATTCATGGAAAAATTGAAAATAGTTTTATATTTTAAAAAATTATTTTAAAAGAATATTTAAAAAGGTTTTAAAAAGTTTTCATAATTGTCAAAAAATAATCTAAAAGATTTTAAGGAAATTTTTTAAAATTTTCAGTGTTATGATGAATCTTTTAAAAAGCACCTGAATATATTTTTAAATTACTCAAATTTTTTCTACAAATAATAAGTTATCAATAATTATTTATACTATTTTATTGAAAATACTTTCTTTTTTTTTAATTTTTTAACTGAACTCTTCTAAAATTAGAAGTGTAAGTATTTTTATTTTAAATGGTTTAAACATCCTTGAAATCTTCAAAATTTTCTTTCAAAATTTTGTGAAATGTAGAAGTTGTT